>JAFFST010050770.1:218544-240712 GCA_022414735.1 Noturus placidus | reverse complement strand
GTGTGTGTGTGTGTGTGTGTGTGTGTGTGTGTGTGTGTGTGTGTGTGTGTGGGTGTGTGTTTCCATCTCACTCACAGGCCCTCTACGGACACACAGACACAGTGACCTGTGTAGTGGTGTCCGAGACCCACAGTGTGATAATTAGCGGTTCTCAGGACCAGACATGTATCTTATGGGACCTGGAGGACCTCAACTACATCACTCAGCTCTCTGTACACTCATCCAGTGTCACTGCCTTAGCCATCAACGATCTCACTGTAAGTTTACATATAGTGCTGTGCAAAAAGTGCATGCAAAGAAATGCTATAGCGCAAGTAATACATGAAACAAAGTAAACAATTCGTGTGACAACCCTTTGCTTAAAAAAATTGGCTCAGGTACAGTGTGTGCATTTTTATAAGGAAATTAGCTGGTAAGTTTTACTTATATGCAGAACCAGCCATGGTTCTTCTGGAGACTTTGACCGTTGCACTTGTTTCTTATTTTTTTAAGCTTTCATTATGTTTTTGTCTGAAAAGTGGTCTCTTACGTAATATGCTGCTTTCTTTGCTGACATAGACAGTAATGTTTGGAAATCTAAAACGTTTTTGTACTGGCTGGATAATGTAGAAGGATACTGTTGAAGCCATAAAATAAAAATATCTAACATTGTTTGTACTAAAAAAATGGGTTCCTGATACTTCTGCACAGTCCTGTTACCCTGGGGCTTTCCTCACTGCTTATCTTAGTCTCCCATCTGCCCTATTGTTCTCTTATCCCACCTCAATCTGTCTATTCTCTACTGATATTTATTTAACTGTTTGCCTTTTGCACTCTGTAGTCACTGGGAAATATCATGGCAGGTTCAGGCCACAGTGCTGGGTGGCTCAGCTTCTATGCTGAGTGATGTGCAGTGATACTTTTTCAGCTCTGTTGCCTGGTGCCAGAACTGTCTAGTATGATGAGGAAGGGGAGGCCACATCCTTCCCTCCTCACTTGGGCCAAAGCCTCCATAGTCCTCTAACTTTTACACATCTGATTAGTCCAAAGGTGTACAGAAAACGATTGAATTCTACTATGAGTAAAAAGTTGTTTTTTTATTCTCTTACAGACATTCTCATAAAGGCTAATGGTTGCAATCGTAAAGTAAACATCTTTTTACCTTTTTTAGAGGTGGGGGAGGGGAAGTTCCTCATGAAGTTGATTGGTGTGCTTCATACTGTTGTGAATTTAAGCAAAAAAAAAAAAATAAAAGTTTTATTTAACAGTTTTCTTGGCCTAACTTGCATAACTCCTCATGTGTTATTTCATAGTGTTATTGTCATGATTATTATTCTAAAATTATAATAAATAATGATTGTAGTAAAAATGAATGTGCAGGGATGTCTAAGCTTTTGACTGGCATGAATCATGGACTCTTTGAAATGTATAATTTGCATCAGCTTCACTCTGTAATTCAAGCCTGCTACATGATTACATTCTAGTCCACTATTTTCTTTCTGTCCTTCAGGGTGAGATTGTGTCATGTTCAGGGACAAATCTGTACCTGTGGACAATGAAAGGCCAGCTGCTAGCCTCTGTAAACACCCCGTATGGGCCGGAGGGCAGTATCCTGTGCTGCTGCTTCACACAGAAGTATGAGTGGGACCCACGCAATGTCATTATCACTGGCTGTGCAGATGGTATTGTTAGGGTGAGTGCCCTTCAATTTAAACCACTCTTACCGTGGATATACACTTTTCTGCTTTAGGTGTTATCGATGTTTAGACCATATCATTATTTTAAATGAGCAATAATAAGAAAATGAGCAATAAAAGGAAATAGTTCTCATACAAGTAAATCCTGTGTATAGGTAATAAATCATTCCTCAAAGGCTTTGTCTGTTTAATAGTAAAGCAATGCAGCTGCAAAATATTCAAATATGATGACTGTGGTATTGAAGAATGCCTCGGTGGCTGGTATCTGGAGTCCCAAGGAGGCAGTGATAGTAACATATGCTCACTTTAGATGAGCTAAGAGCAGTTATTAAATCAAAATGGTTTCTAAATTAGGCATCAAATTGGAGCACAGACCTGTGCTACATCAATGGCCCCCCAATTTGATTTATGATTATAGCCTCTATTGCTTTAGATTTTTTTTTCTTCATTAGCTGTGTGGCTCTCTTGCAGATATGGAAGACTGAATATACAAAGGTACAATTACCTGGACATGAGGAGTATTCAGTGTCTCGGGGGGATGCTGTATCCCTGTCTGCTGAGGACACAGGTAACACTAATACACTTCACCTTAACAGCAACGTCGAACAAGAGCCTGGATTTTCTCGAGTTCTTAGTTGCCTCGGGCTGTGCTGGATTAGATTGGTTGGTTATAAGACTACCATTTCAACCATAAGCTTCCCTAATGCATCTAATGCACCGTTCTATGGAAACAATATAACAAAAATTGTCTTGTAGTATTGGGAAATGAAACACTATTATCTGCTAAAAATATTTGGGGTTTTTTTTCATATCAAGTAATGCTTGAAATGAAATAGCAGGAATAAAACATGAGTTGTCATTCAAATACATTGTTTGTAAATCCAATTACATCGTATCTACTTTTAAGTGTCATGGCTGAGACTCGGCTGGAAGTTTGACTTGGAGGGATTCAGAGAAAAGTTCATAATTGTGCGCTGTTTCGTGCGAGCCATTAGGGCTAGCTGCAAGGAATTATGGGGCAAAGTTATTAAACATACAGCCGGTAAACACTGATGAGCAATTTCGCTGATGTAGGCATGCAATTTAGAAAGCAATAATACCCAAATCCAATTTGGTGCACATTGGTTACAGCACAGCGTCAGAGCATATAAGTATCACAACACACAAATTAAATTGGGGGGAACTCTTTGTAACAGTGAACGCTTTATATTAGATGTATTTTTCTCAATTTAACAACATGCTGACCATTAATAAAAGCAGCGAGTTGTTTCTCACTCTTCGGGTTGTTGTGTGCTTCTCTCAGAGCGCACCAGGACAAGGTGGGAGAGACACCTGGTGCTATGCCGAGAACTGAACCGGAGTCAGATCATCTCCCGTCGCCGCTACAAAAACAATCCTGCTGTCACTGCACTAGCCATATCCAGGTATATAGACAAGATGTTCACACAGATAAAAAATAAGTCCTGGTCTGTGGGCTCAATTACTGCATTTCCTCCAGTAAAGCTGTTTATTATAGCTTGTCTGAGTCTAGATGGATGGATGGATTTATGGATGGATGGATAGATGGATGGATGGATGGATGGATGGATGGATGGATGGATGGATGGATTTTATTGATCCCCAAGGGGAAATTTAGGACCTGAAAAAAATGAAGAATTGCTAATACTGTAATTTAATTCAATTGTATTTGTGTAGTTCTTTTAGCAGAAGATATTGTCACAAGCTGCTTTACAGATGTCTGGATGTATATTTAGATCCCTAATGAGCAAGCCACAATGGCAAGCTGTAAAGGCCACAAAGAGAGAATTTTTATTATTTAGATTATTATTTTTATTATCATCTTATTATGATATTTTTTTATCAAGTTATCATCCATCCATCCATTTACCGATTATCCTGCACAGGGTTGCAGGGACCCTGGAGCTTATCCCAGGGAACTCTGGGCACAAAGGTAGGGGACACCCTGGATGGTGTGCCAACCCAACGCAGGGCACACACACACACATGCACACACTACAGACAATTTGGAAATGCCAATTCGCCTACAAAACCAGGGTACCAGAGAACGCTGAAGCACAGGGAGAACATGGGCAAACGAGGAAGACCAAACATGTCAACCACTAAGCCACCATTCCCCCAAATTATCATATAATATTCAAATATTATTATTTTTTATTAAGTCTTATTATAATAGGGCACGAAGTTCAGCGACAAAGCATATGACTGAATGATCACCTACTACTGCCTGTTTATTCTATTAAATCTGTCCCTCTCGCGTTCTCTGTGTGATTTGTGTGTGTGTGTGTGTGTGTGTGTGTGTGTAATGGCAGGACTCATGGTACACTACTGGTAGGTGATGCCTGGGGCAGGGTGTTCGGCTGGACCTATGAGGACTGATGTCAGGCAACTGAACATCAATCATCCCCGATACACAGCACGCCGTTCATCTGGGATTGCCGCATCACTGCTGACTCCAGAGATCTGCACAGAGCCTGCCGTGTTTGAGGGATGACGCATAGTTTCTTGGACTCACTGAGGCATTCTAGCTCAAGCCAGAAACAGAACACTGCTTATTTAAGAAATGAAGGATGCTGCAGATTTTCTGTGTGTGCGCGCGTGTGTGTGTTTTTATTTTTTCAATTTGAGCCACAGTACAGATCATTTTTATTGTAGGGTCTGTTTCGCCTCCTTTTTCCTAAATGAAGCCAAGTGATGTTTATTTTAGAAACATTGGCCTGTAGGAATTTTATGGGCAGCTGCGTCCCAGGCCTGTGTTATCTTAGCTGTCGATTGTTTTTCTTTCACGCTATTTTTTTTATCATATGTCTTGATGGCTCATGTGATCATTTTGTACGATCTGGCTCCTGCTCACACTCTGCATTACAATCCAGGTGGTACAAACTAACGACAATCTATCGTCTCTAGCATGTAAATATATGTGGATACAATGCATATTTTGTGCAACAATTAATCAGATATTTCTGCTTTGCTTGGCGTTTTCTTGTGTCTAGTGAAAAGTAAGTTGCTTTTTATACAAGCAGCTTTTACAGAACTGGAGTGACTCACCCGTCCCAGCTTGAGAGTGTGTTCTCTGCCACTAACAGAAATGTTATGGTGTTTGAGGACCCCCCCCCCCATCTTATTTTGTGGTCTGTATGAATGCTTAGCAAGCACTTTTGTCATGCATGCTCAGAAATTCTCACATTAGATCTGCAAACTCACAAATTTACCTGTGTTACTGACCAGTATTGCTGTTTATTTTTGATGACAGATAAATATTTGTATTTGGTATTAAATAAAAACAGACTGAAATTACAAAGAAATGTTTCCTTTTAGATTTTTAACATATACAAAAAAAAAAAAAAACTTTTAAATGTGAATGTGCATGCTATGATTGTGCAACATTTTGCAGAGAGTAAGACTTTTTTTTTTCAATGTATTTCTAAGCTTCAGCAAAATATTTTGTCTGGGATTTAATCACATTTCTCAGACAACCTGTCTGCTGCTCAAGTCTTAATGAATTTATATTTAAATAACATGACTAGAAACCCGGACAATCACAATAGTCATTCTCAGCATCAGTGCAGTGTGTTAGTTACGTTTTTTTTTTAAGAACCTCATTCACATTTTATCAAAATGATCATTTAAATTGATTACTAAAGATGTATTACTAATGCTGAAACATGAAGGAACCCAGCTAATTTGCTCACTGTATAAAAGTAAATAAATTATTCCATCCTCACAGCTCCAGGCTTGCGTGTTCGATCCTGAGCATGAGTTACTGTCTGTCCATAGGTTTCTTCTGGGTTCTTCTGTTGTAAGTTGGTGGATTGGCTACACAAAACATTGCCTATAGATGTGAAAGTGTGTGTGAATGTATGTGTGAATGGTGTGCTGTAATGGACAAGTGTATACCCGCCTCACAGCCAGTGTTCCCATGATCAGCTCTGGATTCACTGCAACCAGGGTAAACCATTACTAAAGTTGAGTCAAATGAATGAGTCAAATATTCTTTAAATCCAAATAAAAAGTCTAAGATACAAAACTAAAATTACCCTGTAACTGCCCTGTGCTTGATTTTTCAGTGTATGACTCAACATTACTTTTCCTTTGGTCTCTTGTGTATGATGTAGGAGTGGAGTCTGAAATTGTAGCTTACTTTGTAATACTTTGGATTTCCCCTCTTTTACACTAGTTCCCTGTTCCTCATTAGCCACTATAGGAGAGGGCAGAGATGAGCCGTGATTATTCGGAGCCGACGATGCTCCCATTAGGCCATGCGCCACGTACCTCCCTGAGGAAGAGGGTTAATTGTTGCTTTACTCCCAACCTTTTGAGATTGCATCCTCCTAATGGTTGTCATTAAGCAGTCTAAAACGCCCAGAGATGACGAGTGGGAGAGGAGCCACTGAGTGTGATAGGAACATAGCATCAACATAACAGGAAGCTTTAATCCATGATACTTTAGGGTGTGTCAGTTCATTAGTAGACATTAAGGTGTAGGTGGGAGGTATAGATTAGTGTGAACATTTGGTTTTATAGCTGTGCAATTCTTATCTAGCATGTTGGAAAGAGATGGATGCGACTTCATTCCGTCAACTTTTGCACAGTGTTAGAATCAAATTTCATCCACAAGAAGTTTTTTTTTTTATTTTACAGAACAAAGAAAAAAGCCTGAGTGGGCATCTTGAGTTCGTTAAAAAGAGGATGCCATTTAGAGCAACACAACGGATTTGAGTGCAGATGAAAGTTTTTTTTTTGTGTGTATTTCATGTTTTGTTGTTGATGCTTTTGCATGTTGAAGTCTATCTCCATTTTGTGGTTTTCTCTATTGTGGATCTGCTCGGCTCCAGTCTCTGTCCTTCAATTTCCACATGGAATAACTTCATATAAAGAGACATGTTGGCCCCACTTTCACCTTTCCCTGTGAGAAATAACCACAACGTCATCATTCTTTTCATGAGAGTTGTTGAACTCTGTGTGTATGCTGTGCTTAAGACTAATCCCCAAAGCTTCGCGCTCTCTCTCTCTCTCTCTCTCTCTCTCATCCTGCTCAGGTCTCTTTGCTAGCCTACCAGTGTAGCTGCTCATTATTATGCACTGTGACCACAGCCAAGAGATGGGGGGTCGCTCTCTTTAACCTTTGTGTGAGTGGCTAATTGTGCTAAGTGGAGGAGCTTAATAGACTGGAAAATAATCATCATATATCTCATGGAGAGAGTCAAATGACCTTCTCGAAAGACAATAGCTATCTCCGTTTTAATACGTCAGTGGTTTTATGATATTAAAATGTCAAACCATTTGTGCACTTCTGAATAATTAAATCAAATAAATTATAGCATCTAGGCAGAACCATCTTGTAGTCTAACCCAATTATAATGCACTGTAAAACTAATTATTAACCATGATCACAATTAGTTTAATTTGAATAAATGTAACCATTAGCGGGTTCATCATAGTCACTGACTCTGAGCTGTACAGAAGAGACACACTCACTCTCATCTCACCTCAAACACAGAATTACAGCAGGCCTGAGAGTGAACTAAGGCCTGCACAGATAGAGCTGTTATTCACAAGCTAAGAATTTTTAATTTTTAATTTTGACCTTTTATCCCTACTATGCTATAGACAGAACTCAATCATGCAAGAGTGCCCCAGAGTGTACTAACAAACATGCATGTTGTATATGTTGATGTTGGAATTACTTAAATGTTCTGTGGGTTGCATTAGTCCCTGTGTGAGGCTTGGTGTTTTATGTGAGACAGAATTGCTTCCTATTTATGAATCTATAACTTGCAAATCAGTGAACTGCAATCATTTTAATGTTCACAGGACCCTGATGACTTAGGTTATAACTACAAAAAAACATATTTTATTATTTTTTTTACACAGTTATAAAATCAGAATTAAATATGTGTATTGGATTAAAATCCAACAGTAAAGCAATATTGTCTCTCTGTTTAAAAAAAAGAATATCTATATATAGACAGGCAATTGGTGAATGTACCCAATTAGAAAACACTGTAAATGTACAAACACCAGATGCTTGGATATTTTTCCTTTATACTTAAAATAATGCAGCATCAGGTAATCACATGAACAATAACAAAAGCTACAGTATATCATAAATAATTCTGGTACAAAACAGTTTCAACTGAATTTACACTTGCTTTTCCACAAAGAGGATCTGGGCGTATACAGTTCCTGTGCAGTGTGCATTGGTCTCCAGCTGTGCAGTTCCTGAGCTGCTTTTTTTAGCCTCTGGCACTCGCTTGACCAGCTCCAGTTCAGCGTATGTCAGACTATCATCTGCCACCCGTGGCTTCAGGACAGGACAGGAGAGAGAGAGAGAGAGAGAGAGAGAGAGAGAGAGAGAGAGAGAGAGAGAGGCAGGGCGTTTCAGTGTGGTAAAGACTACTGTATGCAGTTAGGGTCTGGAATTGCATTCTTGGAGTACATGGACACATCAACATGAAATTACAGATCCAACTTTAGGATTGGTTTGTCTGGAAAAATGTTGCTTGTGTCTTGGAAAAAGTTTTAGTTTTGTCACAAATCTATAATTATGAAGTTAAAATAGTAATAATATAATAATAATGTAATTTATATTTATTCTTTGACAATAGAAGTTGCTATTTCATTTTCTATATAGTTTATATGTAGTTTATATAGTCTGTACATTGGTATATTTTATTTTTCTTATTTTATTTTTGCTTTGTTTTTCTTATTTCAATTACAGAGGTACAAAGAAAGAATTTGTCTGTACAGTAAAGCTGTCTATTCCATACAGTATGACAAACAAAGTCTGGAAGTGTAATCTAAATTTTAAATAAATAATAATAAAATAAATAGTGAGCACTGTATATCATTTAATCTTGTTTTTGTGTGTGTGTGTGTGTGTGTGTGTGCCATAATGTCGATAAAATTATTCACTCACATAAGTAACTATAGTCACATTTAATTAAAAAAAAATTATAACAGCACATCACCACATATTTAATTTCAATATCCTGTCAATTAAACCAGGTGCAGTTTGAAATATATTCTTTCTTAGAGATGGGATTAAGTACCGCACAATAATTCTCATTTTCCTCTGCTCTGTCCTCTGATTTTAATCTTTCTGTAATAATTTTAGTGAAAGGTAATGCAATGAGAATCAAGCTCGCTAAATAAATAATTGTGTTTCAAAAAGCAATAAAGGTAAACGTAATTACAAGTCATGAAAATGGTGATACAGCAATATCAACAACCAAAAACAATCATTTCTCCATTGCATATTGCAAGTAATAATTAAATTGACATAAAGATTAGGTATGCAAGGTTTTTAGAAAACAAATATTATACAATTTGGGAGCAAAAAGGATTATGCATAGGAATTATTCAATTATTACCCAAGCAGGAGCATAAACCCTCATGAAACTATATTAAAATTGCTTCATTTCTTTCATTGTCATACTGTGTAAATGCATGACTGGTATAAGGTAAATAAAACACATCCTACCATGTGTGCTTTTCTAGGTTGGACTTTTAAAAGTTTGGTCCTGCGTGGCTTATTTGGAACAGGAGCTGTAAAAAAAATAAATAATCATATATATATATATATATATATATATATATATATATATAAATGATACAGTGTAAAAAGACTGTGTTTCCAAATTCAAAAGTTGAAAATGAATATTGACAGATATAATTTATTCTTGATTAATGAAAGCTGTACACACAATCTAAGATGTTCATCGTTTAACCTCAGTCAACAGTTTCTCTTCTCAGATGATGTGATGCCACGAGGCTTAACCAAACATTACATTAACACACAGTAAATCACTTCCCTGCTACTGCAATAAAATAAGCCACAGACTACATACTGTACTTGTGATAATGTGATAATATCAGAAAATACTGAAAAGTTTAGACCAAAACTGGTGTTAAGGAAAACAGATTATGATTTAAAGCCATACAATTTAATGCTTAATGTTTTATGTTTAAAGACAGCCAGAGTTTAGAGCTCATGTCTGTTATTTTAGGATCAACAGGGTTTATTCTGTACCTTTCACTGGTATTACTGGTGGTTGTGCAGCGATGTCTTTGGCTGGTGCTTTATGTCTTTTCTCTTTCCTGTGCATTCCAGGAGATGAGCTCGCAACACTGGTCACTGTCTCCCCAGAGCTACAGAACATTTCAATATTTAAAAAGAAAAAGAAAAAAAGATTTATGTAAAACGTGACATTATTTACACACACACACACACACACACACACACACACACACACACACACACACACACACAAAATTATAATACAATAAAATAAAAATAATAATAAACAGTAGTCTTCTGAAGCCTTACCTGCTCTCTGGGCATTTCATCAAATAGAATCTGTCTGAATAGATAAAAAAAAAAAAACATTTTTTTTACATAATGTTAGCGCAATGTTCTTATCATAATGGCTATAGTGAAGTTTGCCATTATACATCTGCAGTTGTACAGTTTAATCTGATTAGCAGGAAAATAGTGAACCAAATGAGTTGTGTCTGCTTAGAAGGCATAAATAAAATCTCATCACCTTTTCGTCTTTGTTTATGCTGCATGTACTGACATGTAATTTTCACAATAAAAAGCACGGTAGAAATCAGTCCCACAGAGCAGATCAGCACTGCACACAGATACACATCTGAAATATCACAGAAAAGAGATGTTAGAATGAGCGTGTGCTCAAAAGGTGCTTTTTTTTTGAGTGTCTATTAACGACAAATAGATGCAGATATTTACACCACAAGAGGGTCAGACAATTTTGTGTAGTCGAACATCAGGGGAAGAGAACACATTTAAAAGTTTTGACAAGAATTATTTATTATTTTACTCAACATATATCACACATTAAAAACTTATTTTAATGGTGTGGAAGATAAGAATGCATAAGAAAGACATTAGCTGTTTGTGTTGTTAGTATGTGAACATGTTAGGCATGTAATGCTTGATTTAAGTAATATTCTCATAAAGATGCCACAGAGATCAATTTGTATTTTCATTTCACCCCCACCCACCACCAAGGTTTCTTTATACATTAAATGTTATCTGTATTGTTATGGAGTATCTGGAGTGACAGTTTTAAGTTTTGTAACTTAAAGTGACCTTTAATATGGATTTTTTTCTTTCCTCCCGTAAACACTTTTATGAGACAGAAGGGAAGTAAAAATAAAAGTCTATAATATTCTTGCATATCAGTTATTTTGTATAGAATGAGCTGAGTTTTTATGCAAAAGACTCATTAAAAAAGCATCTGATTTCTGTTTAAAGTTCAACTATATCTAATCTTAATCTTACTTAATCTAGTTGTGAATAGTGTCTTATCCTTTTTAATTTTCACTTTTGACATTTTACTGATTTAGGAAACAATTGTTTTATGGAAAACTCAACTATTTCAAACAAGACTGTGTAGAATCATAACACGAAATTATACATTTAAGCACACTTGATATACTGTATTCACACATCATTTACTGTTTTTTTTAATTGTGATCTAAAAGTATTTGGCTGCATTATTGTGATTTTATGCTAAGTGAATGTGTAATACTGTGCTTTTGTTGCAAAGGATAGGAAACAGGAGAGCACTCTGTGTTCCCCTGCAATCCTGCAAGTGCTTTCATATAAGGGTGGAGAGTGATCTCTTGGGAAAGGGCTGGCCAAAAACTGGGCCAATGAAGAGATTTGTCTTCTTTTCCCCAATAATGACACTGTAAGGAATCGTCTATTACTTTCTGATGATGGAGATATGCTCCAGACTATAGTACATACAATATGTTTATAGGATCAGTGTTTATTTAAATTAGAAATCACTCCATACCTTGAAACCAGCGCCAGATGTTATCAGTGCTCTCAGGGACTCCTATGTAGTGCACTGGAATCATAAAGGGAGAAACAAGGTTAATAAATATGAAGAGAGCCACACCTCCCAGTAACACGTTGCTTTTGGTTGGATTAAACTCCTAAAGTTGCCTCCAATGTGCAATAAAATAAAAATCCCACTATCACACCAAACCGCAATCATTTTTAATGATAGATGATTGTGAATATGCATTTACAAGGAATATTTATCATATTGGGGCATATACTGAAGCACAAATCAAAAATCAAACTCAACCATACACAATAGAGTTCAGAAATCTTCAATAACCTAATTAATTATATACATAGACTGCATTTAAAAATACTTTTATGACACATTATGGAAAGATTATATTGTCTTTTACAAACTATAGGACATCTGGGTATGTTTCAATTCAATGCAAATAAATTCAAGAATTGAAGAATTTCTAAAAAAGTTATTTCTACTAAATTTAGCACTATATATTTTTAAAACTACCATTTTTTGAGTCATAAACTGTATGGTTTGTATTGCTTAATAATATTTTTTACACAGTGCTGTGGAATTAGGTCAGAAGGGGACAGCTGCAAGCTTTTTATTAATGGACTCGTTCTAATATGTTATAGCTTTTCTAACAATGTACACAAGGACTTGTATAGCAGACTCTCCACATGAACAAATGTTTTAGCGCATGAATTTCAGACTCATTGATTTGGAGAATTTTTTTGTGAGGAGACTTTTATGTAATCTTTTTGGAAGGAGTCTCCAGTGCTGTGTAAAGACAAAGATAAAGCTGTATCTTTATGAGAATGGAACATGGGAATGTTTTCAGGAAGGAGGGTTAAGTTTGCTCTAACATGACAAGCTGCATTTTGGGCGATTATTAACAAAAAATAATGCTCTTATTAACAAAAAATAATGTTATCCTTGGCAAACAGCTTTGGTATTAGAAAAATAAAACAATTAGACATGTGTGTCTTAGTGGCTTAGTGGTTTGCTTTGCACCTCCTGGGTTGGGGGTTAAAATCCTGCCTCCACTCTCTCTGGAGTTTGCATGCTCTCCCCATGTACATTTACATTTACATTTATTCATTTAGCAGACGCTTTTATCCAAAGCGACTTACAAAGGAGAAAAATACAAGCAAAGCAATATATCAAACAGAGAACAATACAAGTAGTGCTACCATACAAGATCCATTACTTGAGTTCTAGAAGAAGCAAAGTGCACAGAGTAGAGGTTTGTTTTGTTTTGTTTTTTTTTTTTTTTTTTTTCTATGAGTTGGTTAGGTGTTCACGGAAGAGATGGGTCTTTAGATGTTTTTTGAAGATGGTGAGAGATTCTGCGGTCTGGATTGAGGTTGGTTTCCTCCATCAGTTCAAAGACATGTGTTGTAGGCTGGTTGGCATTTGGCATTTTGCCTTGCAATGGGTTACCACACTGTCCAGGGTACCCCCCACCGTGTCCCCTAGTCCTTACTATAACCATTCAGCTTCCCAAACAAATTTGTTTTCTATGCACGGTTGGAGAGGGGTTGCAAATTTATGCTTGATGATTCTCCAGTAAGACCAGGCGAAGTTCACTTAGAGTATATTTATAAAGCTGCTTTAGTCACCTTTCTCTGACCCTGAGACTTAGGCTTTCAATAATCTACTATGATACATTATTAAATTACAATATTAAGTAGTACGAAGAATTAAGTAGATACTTGTATTTGATTTGACCCAAGTCATTTTTTTAATGTTAATATTCATTTCAATTTGAGGGGAAAAAAATGAATGCATAAATAGATTATTGCTAAGGGTAATATGATTCCTATTACAGTAATACTATTAATGTATATTGTATGAACCCATTGAGATTTGCTATATATTTCTCCATAAAAATCTCATGAGCCTTACACCACATTATTTTATAATAAAAATCAATATTTGATCACATGGACTTTATTATGAATATAACATGTGAAAAGTAAGAAGAAGGGAAGAGGCAAAAAAGAGTGAAACTTTTTTCTTAAAGCTTTAAAACAGCATGAGAAAGCCTTTATTGGCTCCTGGTCCTTCTTTATCCTTCTCTTTCTCTGCTCTCGTGTTTAATGGAACTAGGTGTGCATCTTTCTTTGCGGCCCATGTGCTGCTCATTAACACTGGCATCTACCAGACTTGCATTAATAACAGGCTCCATACGGGTACACAAGTCCACATGTGATCTGTATTTGCTGCTTGAAGAGGAGCTGTAAAGCCTGTCCAAATGCCAAGTTTAAGTTGTTTTTCTACTAGCTCTGCAGAAAAGTAATGAAAGCACATTCTTTAAAAATGTGTTTTCGGATCTAAAACTTAAATATGGAGAATGTTAAAAGAAAACTAGATTTGCTTGTGCTGTGCTTTTGTTTCTGAAGTGCATGAACTCATACTCAGTTAAAGCAGACTACTTATTGCTCTGTGCTGCAGCTCTGAGCTGCATTTAGAAAGCATCTCATCTGGATGCTGTTGCTGTTTTCCTATATCATTAACAGCTCAAATTCACTATTCTGGGGTGAACCATGACCTCCATATCCTTCCTTATTACCTCACAATGCTTGTTGTTTTTGTCTCAATGCTCAGTGCATGTGGGAAATCTGTGGTTGTCCATATGTGATACCAGCAAAACCAAAAATTTATCTACAGTGTAAACATTGTTCTGCTTGCCTCAGTCTATGAAGAGGAATTTATTTTATAGCTTCTTGCATAGACTATGCTGTAAGGACACATGAACTGGTTGGCTAATGCCTTAATTTGCATAATAAAAGTAAGGATTATCTCTGAGAAATGAAAGAAATGCCATGTCATATTCAACAAAGAAAGAAAGAAAGAAAGAAAGAAAGAAAGAAAGAAAGAAAGCTATACTGTATAATAATTAGTACCAAATTGTCTTTTTTTTTGGCCTCAACTTTAGACAATCACTTCTTATCAGCTGAATGTTTATTATAATATGTATATAAAGCATACAGGTCTGCTCACTCTTACCCTTGGAGCAACAGAAGAAAACTGAAACAGCCAGAGTAAATATTTTTTGGTGTATGCTTGCCAATATCCCCCGCTCTGTCTTTAGAACATATCCAAATCCCTCACATTTACAGCCCTGTGCTCTGTTGTATCGGCACGAAACCCATTTCTAGGCTAAATGATCTATATGCAAAGAATAGGATCTCAAAACATATATATGAACTAAAGCTAATATATGAGGTGAAGCTTAAAATGAAATAAAAAGTATGTTGATAAAAAAAAAAAATGATGCCCTGTTCTTCCTATCCACATTATATTTAGGAGATATGCTCAATGACAACTTTAATTTAGACTGGAATTATTGGCATATCATTTCATCAAACTGTATATAGAATGCAAAACTGCGTTTCCAGACAATAAAGGGTAAGGAGCAGTAAACAGTTGTAAATTAATCAAAGTCAATATTTGGTGTAACAAAAAAAAAATGAATAAATAAAAAAGTTGTCTCAGGTAGAATTAGTGTAGTTTTATAAGGAAATGAGCTGTAAGTTTTATTGAGCATGTTGCAGAACCAGTCACGGTTCTTCTGGAGACTTTGACTGTAGCACTTGCTTTTTATTTTTGCAGCAAAATACAGAAGACTTCATTGTGTTTTTTGTTTGAAAAAAAGCATAGGTAATATGCTCCTTTATTTACTGACATACAAAAAAAATTTCTGTAATATTTAATTTTGTTATGGAAAACTAATGGTAGTGAATCTAAAATGTTTAAATGTCTAAAATGACTTGATAATGTAGATGTCATAAAATAAAAAATCTATACTTTTGTACTAAAATAAATTGGGTGCCTAAAATGTTCGTAAAGTGCTGTAAATGCATGCATAATAACAGTATCATAAAATATAGCCTTTACCTTGTAGCTCCATGGTCCCTGTGCCATTTGCCGAGGCCCTCCACTTGTTTCTGTGTTTGCGTATCTCTTGCACTTTACAGCTGTAGTTGCCTCTGTCTTCCCTGGAAACATTGAGGATCATCAGGCTGTATATCTGTCCTTCCATCTCCTCCCACAGGTGAAATTTGGTTTGAGAAAAGCTTAGGCTGTAGTTCCCATAGTACTTAGCCTTCTTGAAATTCATCTTCACCACCAGTCGCTCATCCTCAGGCTTCGGGAAGTAGAGCCAGCGCAGAACCAGCACGCTGCTGCTCCTCTTCTTTTGCGAGACCAGGCATGACACGGTAATATTTTCTCCCTCCAGACACATAGTAACCGGTCCAGGGGTCACCGTCACATTCAGAGCCTCAACCAACTCTTAGGAAAAGAGAGAGAAAAAAAACCTGTGCTTAGAATAGTTATGCATGGTTATCAGAAGGCTTTAAATCCCCTCATCCGGATTTTAATACTATAGCAAAGCACTGTGTAAATAGTTAATGTAGGCACCACAAAGATAAATATGTAATAATTAGCACTGATTAGGAAATGGTAATGACATGTGGGAATGCACAGTCCTACTTATTTTCCCACATTTTAATATATAATGATTACAGTGATTGCTGCTTGAACATTAAGTAGACAAGGCATAATTAAATCTGAAAATATCTTTGAGAACCTCTAATATTCAAACTCTGATTGAGAGGTGTGTGTGTGTGTGTGTGTGTGTGTGTGTGTGTGTGTGTGTGTGTGTGTGTGGTTTCGGATCTAGATTGCATTATTTTTTTACAAGCAAAATAAATGCTGTACATAAATAAATGAAAATAAATAAATAAATAAATAAATAAATAAATAAATAAATAGCTGGAGATTTAGCAGTGATTTTCTCTTTGTCTGGTCCAGTGGCCTACAAAAACATTTGGCACTTGTCCAGGCTCAACATGTCCCAGAAACTACAGGTGGAAAACATTTGCCTGCCTTCTTGAACCAGAGACCATAGAACACATTGAGAAGATTGGATGCAGCTGTTGGAATTTTTTGTTGCATTAAAGTTTGGTCCACAGTACCGAGATAACTGTTTAGCCATGGCATTGTTTTCAGTATAAAAACCACATCACACAAGAGCACCATTTTAACATCAACGATTGGTCCCATTTCACAAGAAACCTCACAGTTGACAGTCCTGAAGTATCCTGCTCGACTCTCCCTGCAAAAGTTTTTCAACTAACATGCCAGAACTTTGACAGTACTCAGTGACACTCAGTGATATTTCTGTACAGTAGTTCTAACAAAAACTAAAAACAAAATGGGTTTCTAGCATGGTCTAAACCACATCACTGAATCGCATCATTAGCACAAAAAAAAAACTATTTCATCCTCTGGATATTTATTATACAACAACTTCTGAATAAGTTTCACAAAGACGTTAAACTTTGTCAAACTTTCTTACAGATGTTGCGTTTCTCCATTTAACATTCTCACTCTCATTGATAATGTAAAGCAATTCAAACAAACAAGCTTACCTCCAATGAAAGCCCTAGTCAGGAGAACCATCACAACGGATGAGAGTTTCATTTCGCAGACCAGAGTGCTCCATACACCCAGCTAAATAGCCAGAAAAAGTAAATGTGCATATATTTCTTCTCTTTTTTCTCTCCTTTTCTCTTTCTCACTGTGTGTATTTCTGTGTGTATAATACCGAGCAGTGCAAGCTCTGTTCCTAGTTAGAAACACCCCTCTTCCTCACTCTTTCTTTTCTCTGGCTCTCTCTTTTGCTCTCTCCCTTAATCACTCCCCTCTCCAGTAAAGTGTTTGTAGGAAATGTCATTTCCTGAGAAGAGCTTGTGAAGCAACATAAATTTCCAGATGAGGCAAGGTTCTGGATAATGACTGAAGACGGTAGGCTGCGTCTTCTCAATGTTTATTTTGTGTAGGAAGCCACAAGTGTACACTCTTAACCTTGAAGAATCGGACATTCATGTGTAGTGAGGTTCAGTAGTGTGGTAAGGCTCAGAACGATGAAGTTCATTACACCGCTGACATTGAACAGGATTTATGGAAGCACTTGTTTCTGGTGTATGAGGAATGTATCGACTTTCCCTGGCATTCTTCCTCTGTCCTATGTCGACAGTGCTTGTTCACCAGTCACTGTGGTTAGACGCATGACCATTTATTGGGCAATGCAATGTGCTGAGCTGGCGCTTTCCATGACGGTGGAGTGCTGCCACGGGGAAAACACAACATGCTTATGTCTAGAAACACAGCAAGAAATCAGAATTTACCAGGTTTCAAGCTGATACTTTCAGGATAAAGCAACCCTAGAGCATACGTTTGAGCAAGAAAATGCAAGACTGTGTCTCATTTGAAGGACATGTCTGCCAGCAGGGAAAATTTGGCAGCACTGAAAGTTAATCATAACCCAAATGTTTCCCCATGTTAATCATTTGACAGGCGCATGATAAGCCATTCTACAGCATGAAACATAGAAATAGAGGAAAAACTGTTAGGGATGTGATGGTATTTTTAAATCACAGGGAATATGAGCTTCAAAAAGCAAGACTACATAAAAGTGTAGTCATAAAAGTATCAAGTGCCCTATGATTCCTTATCAGATTTGTAACAACAATATAAGGTTTTCGTGTGAACAATTGCAAAATAAAACCAGACATATCTCTTACTGAAGAATATGCTGAGAGGAAACCCTGACTATACATTTCTAATTGGGTCCAATAAAGTATTGAGAGAGAGAGAGAGAGAGAGAGAGAGAGAGGACAGATCATGATAATTATTCTGTAGGACTCCACAGTGACACCATCTGGTCAGCACTAACAAGAATGAACAGGTTTCAATAATAATAATAATAATTAATATAGCACTTTTTACAATGGTACATTGTCTCAAAGCAGCTTTACAGAAATATCATTTTTACATTTACAAGCGACTTACTAATGAGAGCACATTCACACACCAATGGTAGCAGAGCTGCCATGCAAGGTGCTAGCTTGCCATTGGGGGCAACTTAGGGTTCAGTGTCTTGCCGAAGGACACTTCGGCATGGGATCACCCGGGCCGGGATTGGAGCCGCCAACCCCACGGTTAGTGGATTAGTGGACAACCCGCTCTACCGACTGAGCCACAGCCCCCCATACATAGTCATAGACATAGACATAGACAAGAGTGTGAAGCATTAATGGACAGAGGAAAATATTATAAGTAGTTAAAATTTATGATCAAGTCATCACTTGTAAATATAATAAGACACATCAATTGATTCTTTCACTTATTCAATTAAAGCCTAAGACATTGGCCACCTGCAGATCTGATGCCTGCAGTAAAAGCTAGCATTTCATATGAATGCAGATTAAAAGAGCTCATGGCGAGAGGCTTTCCGTCAATGAGTAAACGACTTGTTAATGTAATACACAAGTCAGCGGGAGATACAACAAAATAACAGATGGGCATCTTATCTCAGCTATATCTCAATATGCTTCACACACCTCATCACCGCACTCAGGGCCGTCCATCCAAGGTTGAGGATGGTTAAGCTCTGGACTAGGCTCCAGGGACACTTGTTGTAGCTTTTATTTGGAAGTTGAGGATCAGGGGAAATCAAAGCAAATGCACTTTCATACGTTCAGGATATGTGTCATCCTGTGGGTGCACTTCACTCTTGTTAAACTCATGTGGGCCACTTGCACAGCAACAAAAAACCCTCTTCCATTAAATCACTCAGTTTACTTGTTTATTGGCTCTGTCATTAAGGCAAATTATTCTCACTCAATTGGCTTTGCAATTATAATGGAAATTGTGTGAAAGGTGATTGTATGAGTATTGTCATACTCTGGCAAAATGTCTTGTGGAAATTGAGATGTCTGAAAACTGAGATTGTTTACGTGAATATCCATGCCCTATCAATGGCTCCAGTTTAATATTATTATCAGATTATAAGAAACAAATGATAAAAATGTAGAATTTATTTAAATAGAGTTGAACTAAGAACAATGTTGCTCAATGGTTAGGACTTTGGTCTATTTTATTGGATGGGTGTGAGTTCAAATTCTAGTACCACCAAGCTGCCAGTTTTGGATCCTTGAACATGGATCCCTAAGCCTCAACTGTTCAATTGTAATCCTGTCAATTATAAGTAGCTTTAGGTAGAAACACCAGACAAATTAACAAATGTACATACAGAAGAAAATTATTCACATTATTTGGAAGCCTCAGGCTCATGTATTTACGGTACATCCGGAAAGTATTCACAGCGCTTCACTTTTCCCACATTTTGTTATGTTACAGCCTTATTCCAAAATGGATTAAATTCATTATTTTCCTCAAAATTCTACAAACAATACCCCATAATGACAACATGAAAGAAGTTTGTTTGACATCTTTGCAAATTTATTTAAAAATATTTTTAAAAAAAAGCACAGGCTGTATTCACAGCCTTTGCAATGACGCTCAAAATTGACCTGTTTTCACTGATCATCCATGAGACGTTTCTACAACTTGATTGGAGTCCACCTGTGATAAATTCAGTTGATTGGACATGATTTAGAAAGGCACACACCTGTTTATATAAGGTCCCACAGTTAACAATGCATGTCAGAGCACAAACCAAGCCAAGAAGTCCAAGGTATTGTCTGTAGACCTCCGAGACAGGATTGTATCAAGGCACAGATTTGGGGAAGGGTACAGAAACATTTCTGCGGCATGGAAGGTCCCAATGAGCACAGTGGCCTCCATCATCCGTAAATGGAAGAAGTTTGGAACCAGCAGGACTCTTCCTAGAGCTGGCCGCCTGGCCAAACTGAGCGATCGGGGGCGAAGGGCCTTAGTCAGGGAGGTGACCAAAAACCCGATGGTCACTCTGACAGAGCTCCAGTGTGTCTCTGTGGAGAGAGGAGAACCTTCCAGAAGAACAACCATCTATGCAGCACATCATCAATCAGGCCTGAATGGTAGAGTGGCCAGACGGAAGCCACTCCTCAGTAAAAGGCACATGACAGCCTGCCTGGAGTTTGCCAAAAGGCACCTGAAGGACTCTCAGACCATGATGAAATGAAAGATTGAACTCTTTGGCCTGAATAGCAAGCATCATGTCTGGAGGAAACCAGGCACCACTCATCACCTTGCCAATACCATCCCTACAGTGAAGAATGATGGTGGCAGCATCATGCTGTGGAGACGTTTTTCAGCGGCAGGAACTGGGAGACTAGTCAGGATCAAGGAAAAGATGAATGAAGCAATATACAGAGACATCCTTGATGAAAACCTGCTCCAGAGCGCTCTGGACTTCAGACTGGCGCGAAGGTTCATCTTCCAACAGGACAACGACCCTAAGCACATAGCCAAGATAACGAAGGAGTGGCTACAGGACAACTCTGTGAATGTCCTTGAGTGGCCCAGCCAGATCCCAGACTTTAACCGAATTGAAGATCTCTGGAGAGATCTGAAAATGGCTGTGCACCGACATTCCCCATCCAACCTGATGGAGCTTGAGAAGAATGGGAGAGAAGAAGAATGGGAGAAAATGCCCAAAAATAGGTGTGCCAAGCTTGTCGCATCATTCTCACGAGGACTTGAGGCTGTAATTGGTGCCAAAGGTGCTTCAACAAAGTATTGAACAAAGGCTGTGAATTCTTATGTACATGTGCTTTTTATGTTTTTTATTTTTAATAAATTTGCAAAGATTTCCAACAAACTTCTTTTACATAGTCATTATGGGGTATAATGATTTTTTTTTCCATTTTTGAATAAGGCTGTGACATAACAAAGGGTGGAAAAAGTGAATACTTTCCGGATGCACTGTACGTACACTGTTGATTTCTTCTGTATTCTTTGTATGTGTGATACTAAATTGTTTCAGAAATTAAAACAAAATCTAAGATAAAACAAAGGTAACCTGAGTAAACAAAAAATATATAATTTTAAATGATAGTTATTTACTGAAGCAAAAAATGTATCCAATACCAACTGGGCCTGTATTTTCCCCATAGTTACTAATTCCCCAAATCTATGAAACTACATTCATTATAGGATTCAGCTAGACTAGATGCATCCAGACCTGATTACTGCAATCCTCGTTCAATCAAATCAGTACTTACATAGAACTTTTTTAAGTAAGTTTGTTACAATAATAATGTTGGTTAAAATGTCTTCACCAGTAACACACTGTGCCAAAATAGAAAGAAATTCCAGAAATAATTCAGAAGAAAGTGATTGAAATACATCAGTCTTGGAAGGGTTACAAAACTATGTCAAATTCTCTGGGACGCCAAAGAACCACAGCGAGAGCCATTATCTCGAAATGGAAAAACTCGGTACAGTAGTGAACATTCCCAGGAGTGGCCGACCTTCCACAATTTACCCAGGAGCACAGCAACGACTCATCCAGCAAGTCACAAAAGATCCAAGGACAACATAAAAGAACTGCAACCCTCTCTTGCATCAATAAACGTCAGTGTTCATGACTCCACTATCAGAAATACACTGGGCAAAAATGGAAGAAGAGTGGTGAGGTGAAAACCACTGCTAACCCAGAAGAACATTAAAGCTCATCTGAATTTTGCCAAAACACATCATGATGATTCTGAAATGTTTTGGGAGAATATTCTTTCGACAGAATTCCACATAAAGATCATCATACAGTGGTGTGAAAAAGTGTTTGCCCCCTTCCTCATTTCCTGTTCCTTTGCAGGTTTGTCACACTTAAGTGTT
>JAFFST010050770.1:182473-214585 GCA_022414735.1 Noturus placidus | reverse complement strand
TTAAAAAAAAAAAAAAAACTCTTTTATTCTGACAAGACATTAACACAGTGTATCTTTTCCATTGAGTATAAAGAATGCTAGGTTGTGTTTTTGTCACTGTGAAACAGCCCTGAGGCGATCCAGAGGCAAAAAGAGCACTGAGCGAGAGGAGGCAGTGGGGGAGCTACTGCTTTTACAAGAACAGAGCAGTAAAGAGCAGGGAGGACGGCTATGGTGAATAATGGCCGATCCTGTTGTTCAGTGTCCATATGTGAGTGTCCATCACTCACAGGCAGCCAGCGTTTGACTGCAGCCAGGCTTCCTGGGAAAGTTTCCTCTGCACCCTATTCCTATTATAGCAGTGACTTGGTGTAAAGCAAGACTGGCTTGATGTTAGAGACCATTTGTAAATGAAATGGTTAGGGAGAGATGGCTTGAAGATATGCTCTCCCACTGTGTTGTGATTCTTTTATTACTCTGAGGTAAATGACCAGAGAGAGACAAAGATTAATAAGCATATCTTTTTTTTCCCATCTGAATTAAGCACTGACCAAATTTGAAAAGACCAATAATTGAGGAACTTGTATAGGTTCAGTGAAATTATGTTATTTTGCAGTGTAATGCAATTACCAGCTGCACAGTTGTGTGCACACACTTTTTCTACAATTTGTTAACAAGTCTAAAGCACACCACTGTACTATAAAAAAAAAGTGAGTGAAGCAACAGGCTATTTTTATCCCTGGGCAAATGTGTCCAAGCTGAGTAACCTCCTAACCACCAAAACAACTTCAACAAGAGGATATTTATTATTGATCCAAACATTATCTCCACTTCAATGGTTTTACAACTTTTAAAGGCCAAAATGAGGTAAAATTGAAAAGGTTTGAGCATGACACTGAGCTGAGAAGCATGGTTATTTCATTACTTTGTCACTTGACACCAAATGGTCAGCCTTCAGCCTGTGTTACTCACTCAGCTCGGGGGACTCACTCTCTGAAGTCACTGCTATTTCAGTGTATTTTCTACCACTGTATCTTGGCTACAGCCATGCCTCTATTAGAGCAGGGGTCTTAATCGTAAGTTTGCTTTGCTTCTCTTTTTTGTTTCCTATCAGGAATGAACCATAAAAAAGTGTTACTATAATGTGAAGTGCTAGATTTTAACAGAAAGCCATTCCAGCAAAACTGTGGAATCTCAGTATGATCTGGATTTTTGCTGATTGTGTTCTAGTCTAGAAGAATTGGAAACAATTTAACTACAGCATGGAATCTAAGGCCAAACGGTAAGCAAAGTGATCATTTCACATGTTTTTGCTGCTTTATTTGCTTTTGATATTCATGTTGTTGTTGTGTTTTTATAGAAATAATTAGAAATTATATTCACCATAAAAATACCAACAACAAACAAAGGAATGTTTCTGATATGGTTTTGGTGGCTCATTAATTCTGCTATTATAAAGCACAAACTTCATATCATTTACTTTAGATATAGCATTGATAAATAGGCATGTATAAAATCATCATCAATCAAGCATGGCTTCAAGATATCATATTCTATCAGATAAATTGTTTAGATTCATTAATATTCCTTGACGTACTAGCAAGTACAGAGCTATCAGACATTTTTGGTGCTGTGAAAGGATCATGATTTTGTTTTTTGTGAGAAAACAATACTTTTGATAGGGTGCTTGGTGGCATTTTCATTACAACATCACAATATGCAATATGGTTAATATAACATTCGTGATTAAGATTCTTTTGTCTTTTTTCTCTTTTCCCCCCTTTTGATCAGTATTGTATGTGGTTTGACTGAATGTATTTGTAACTGAATATGATATGGCATGCTTGTTCCTTAGTGGCCATCAGAGCCAAGTGATAAAAGAGGATTTTAGAGGAGTTATTCTGGGTCATGTAAGAGGACTGTGGTTAGCAGTAGCAGCTGCAAAATTAATAGAAAATAACAATGACATATTTGCTAATAATGCATGTATAGCTATTACTTGGTAAAATATTCTGCGAAATAACCTGCGAATTTCATAAGACACGCACATTAATCTAATTATGTAATTTTAATGAATACTGTATGTAGAAATAAACAGAAAGAGAGATGTAGGGCTTTTATAATTTCTCTGTGACTTTGCAGTGATATATGTCTAATATGTCTGATGACTAACTAATAACTTGGATAAGAGATGACTAAATATATACTTACAATGTCTAAATGTATTATTATGCATTCAAAATAAATTCAACTGAAATATAGAATGGTATCATTAGTTACATAAGGATTTTTTTTAAATTTGTAAATAGTTTCGTAACTACTCAGTAACACTTGATAACATTGAGTAACACTCAGTAGCATTTATGCTTAATCCTTAATTGAAAATGGAAAGCATCTTGCTACTCTAAAAATAATTCATGTGATGTAAGTTACACTCTTTCTTGTGCATAGCAACAGCATGTCTCTATTAACCGCATGTCATGAAGGTCATTATTGAGACTCATACTCAAGCTTGACAACAATGTTTTATGTGCCCTGTAACACATTATTTAGCATGCATAAAATGCCAAAAGGAATATTCAGAATTCACTCCTGAGCAGAGTTAATATTTTAATATCCTTAGCCTTAAAAATCTGTATTGTGCCATATTTTTTAAACTACTGTTTTCTTCTGTTGCAGGAAAGAGGCACAACCTGTTCACCTTTTGGAAGGTGGACTGCTTAAAAGCAAGACTTCATAAGTAGGCAATCTGAGATACCGATAGAAGCAACTGTGTCCCGCTCATGTGAGCAAGTATTTGAAATGAGCTGTCTGGAAAAGCGCCAAGAAAATCGGCGGGGAAGCACACATGGCCCTCGCAAGTTCTCTAATGGCATCAGTGACACATTGAGTGTGGGAAGCTTCATGGATGATACAGACAGGGAGGTAAGCAGCCTCACTGATCGAGCCTTCAGGAGCTTGTGTATTGGAGAGGATGCCATCTACAATGATTTGGAGGTTTCCTCCCCTGCTGATCTGCACAAAGCTTGTGCTCAAGAAACCCTGCAAAATAAAGATTTAAGGACAACCTGCTGTGACATTCAGTATGAGGAGGCAGAGAAAAAATCTGAGGTGGCCTCAACATTCCAGCATTCCTTTGTGGACGTAGCACAAGAGCATGTTCTCAGAGAAGAGAGTTTGTCTTATAAAAGCAATGGCTCTATGGAAGAGATGTGGCAACAGAAGAGAAGCACTTCCAGAGCAGACAAATCAGCTCTGCTAAGTATTGAGAGAGAACTGTCTGAGTTCTCTTCTGGTTACCATTCGAATTTTAAGTCAGGCCCTTCACATTCTTATGGAAATAATTGTCATGCAGTGGGTCGGGTGAACACAACAACATCCTCAAAAACAAAGCTCAAGGCTCTAAACACCACTAACTTTTTCTTCCACAGTGAATTCAGTCCTTTCCAGCTGTGGAAGGATTATAACAGGTTCACTTTTGAAAGGGTGGAACCATCAGGGTTGGTGTCAGCCACTGAATTTCCTAGGTGGTATGATTCTCCACTCGCCAAAGAACTCACAGCTACACACAGGATTTCACATGCTCCAGCAGAAGGCAGGCAGTTTACACAAAGAAAATTTGAGAATGTTGCAGCGTCTCAGCGCTCTAGATACACTGTAATCCAAAAAGCCTCAGCCATAGAGAAGAGATGTGAATCTGAAATGCCATCTAACTGCCCCCCATGGAAAAATAATAACTTTGTGAGAAACAAACTGTCAAGCAACAGGCCCTCCACGGTCTCACCAACCAATGAGAACGTACACAGGCCGGATTCTAGCCTGCTTTATCATAGTAGACATACATATGAAATTCAACACATAGTAGGGAAAGTGGGCAGCAGTGAGATGTCCAATAGAACGACTCCATTCAACATTACTCAACTTCTGACACCTGTAATACCTGGAAGGCAGGAAACAGAAACATCAGAAATTCTGCAATTTGCACATACTCCCTTGATTTCTGAGTGTGACGGTGACCTGAAACCACAGTCTGATGCCAAACAACTGCGTGATAGTTACAAATCCAAAGCATCGAGTCTACTGTTCAACCTTAAAGACAACAGAAAACGAGTCAAGAGCACGTACAGTCCAACAAAATTTAAAGGTCTAGAGATATCAGATCGGAATAAACAACCATCAAAGCTAGAAGGCCGTGAATCCAGACTTTCAGAAGCATCAGGAACAAAAGTGTCTATTCAGGAGCATTCGACAGCTCCAGGCACTTGGGAACTTTGTAACCCAGTCCAAACAAATTATGAGCTTTCCTTATTCCAAACTGCAGAGCACAAACAGCATGCTGATAAATCACATAACAATATGACCTTAATGTCTCAGTATGGCTCTACAAACTGCAATATCCCTTATTTGGGCTCACAGAACAACCATCATGATCAGCTTGCTAACAGAGAGCCTGAGCATTATGAGTTATCAACAAATTCAGGACTCGGTAATAGTGGTGGGAGCCCAGTGGGTCACCTTAATCACGGTACAACGTCCTATAGGAGAGATGCAGATGCAGGCCATCAAAACTTTGTGAGAAACCCAAGTTATGGATATATCAATAACCAGATGACTGAAGAAAACTGTTCTTGGAGAAGAACAGGAACTGTAAATATGGTGACCAAGGAAATTATTAATAATAATGGGAGAAAAGATGAGCTGCCATATAAGGGAGAAATAGCTGCACTGATAGAAATGGACAAACAGAGGAAAGCCACCAATAAGCATTATTTACCTTCAGCCAATGAGAGCTACACTATGAGAAAAGAGACGTGCATAAATAACGTGAATGAGAATGTAAATGGGAGTTGGCTTCCAAAGGACAAACTGATTCAGGACACAAAAAGCTCTTTCCAGACATATGCTAATAAACATTTCTCAAACAATCATACAAATACATCTGCAATATCTCAAAATTTGCATGAATTTCAAAATAATGGTCTGCAGAAAATGTCATCTCCTCATAAAGAGGTAAACCTGACAAGGGGCCCAGAAATTACAAGACATGAAAAAGCTGAATTATGTTTTCCGAGACACATGAGACATGCTACAAGTGAAAGAGAGACTGAAAAAGATTATAGTCAGAGTACACAATTTTTGCAATCAATGGAGGAGAAATATCGATATAATGAAGAATCTGATGCTTATCAGCCATACAAGTATGAGTCAAACAAACAGTGGCACATTGCAACAACTGAAAACAGACACACTAAAGGTGAAGAGTGTATGTCAAGTCAACTGCAGCAATCTGAAATGAAAGTAGAACAACCAGGTGAATCAAATTATATACACTCCCTATCAAGGACATCTAGTATTCAGCAGCAAAGCACCGCATATTCAGCAAGAACAAGCCAAAGAAATTTGATAACAGAGGACAGAGCCAAAACTGAACAACACAAGCCAACCTATTCTATTGATTATAGTCAGATATATCACAAGCAGGGCGAAATGAATACAGACCTTAACATACCAAATACTCAAAGAACTTTGCAAAATAATAACATTCAACAAACAAGAGGGGACAGATTTAACATTAATGACATTCTCTCTGTCAGAGACAATGAACAAGCAAAAAGAGTCAGAGAAAATAAATACAGTTTAAATGGCAGAGTTGGTGACCCAAATAAATTAGAACATCTAACTTCTCCAGTCACAGCTGATGTAGCAGAAAACGTAGACGCTAAAACAGAACCATCTAAAGTTCAGTCACAGTTACAGCAAGATGGAAATTCCCATTGCAAACATGAAAATACAAATGTATCATACAGCTATGTTAGAAAGGAGTCACATATTCCAAATGACGTGAAAGAGAGGACAGGAAAAGACGTATTTATAAGTAACGAGAATGATAAAATTACACTAAGAGTGCTTTCATACAAAGAAAAAGGACAAACCAAACAAGAGATACTCACCTCAAAATTAAAAGCACATGCTCAGAAGGAGATATCGGCAATTAAAGTAAAAGGACTCGCTAAACATGCTATTCCATCAAGAAATCCAGTAAAACCAAATATAGCTCTAAGCAATGAAAAAGGACAAATAAATCAGGACATTCTGTCATTGAAGAAAGAAATTACTGCAGAAAAACTTAATCATCTTTTTCAGAACATTACTTATTCAGGTGTTCCCTTATACAAAGAACAAAGAAATCAAGGCAAGGATGATGAATCTCTTAAATATGAATCTCTTACAGCAGAAAAAGTGGAATTACCTACAAGAGACATGGGCTCTGAGAAAAACAAAGTTGCTACAGAGAAAGAAAGGACAAAGATTCAAATGATAAAACCTCTAGAAGAAAAGATTACAAAGGTAGACAAGAAAAACTATGAAGTCCAGAAATTTGTTAAAAATGATGTTCACCAGCAAAACATGCAATCCAGAGAAAATCAACTTATTCCAGCCAAATGTTTCTCAAACTCTCCAACTCTCAAGGTTTTCAGTGATGAGGAATGTGTTGTCAAGAAGGAAGATAAGACCTCATCTAACCTGCTCACAACTTCAAATAACACAAAGAACTTAACATTTAAAGCGAATGGCAATGATAGTCCAAAATATGAGGTCTTGGTAAAATCAGCAACTACCCATCTTACACTGTACAATGTTTCAGGGGAAGCTATAGCTCTTGAATGCTCTGTTAACAAAGCAAAAGAACAGCTGTCAAATGTTAACATAGATAAACCTACTGATGAGAGTAATACAGCTTCTCTTAAATGTTTTGACTTGGCAGAAACAACCAAAGGAAAGAACGACACAAGAAAAGAAAAGCCTTTAATGGTACCAAATGCAAGACAGCTTGAAATTAATACTAGACAAGACAAAACTCCAACGGATTGGATGAAAGACAAAGTAACTGCTTTTGTGTTGTCAGCGGAATTTACAGACCCCAAAACTACTTTCCCTTATAAACAAATGGCAAATACTGAACAGGAAAGGGAAGATCTTAAAAGTGGAGATGGTGGAATCAGTGAAAATCAGACAGTGCTTTCTGAAAATTCACCAAAGGCCAGTAATCAAGCGTATTGTAAAACAAGTGCAGAAACCCAAGACAAGGAAACGTGGCAAGCAAAACAAGCCATGCAACCAGAGGCCTTCCAAACATCTAAAACGATTGAAGATGTTTTTCTTCAGCAACTTCAGAATACTGATCTTGATTCATTGAAGTCATCGCAAAATGCACAGGCTAACAAAGAATTGGGATATCCAACAACTTTAAGATTAACTAAGGCAGTAAATATGAAAATTGGTTCTTCAGAGGAGAACAAATATTCTCTGCAGCAAGAACCAAAAACAAAGAAGCTGCACTGTGAAAACAGTGAAGTTCAAGAAACAGTGTCTCAATTAAAGTTAAAAATTCGACATGAAAACCAAAATCAGCAAATGATAAGAGATAAAGAAATAACTGAAAACAACAATCAACAACTACAACAAGACAGTGAAAGAGCTCAAGACACTAAACGTCTTAACCAAAAGGCAAAGGATTTCCATGAACATATAGAAACTACACCTATAGAAAATAAGCAATCCAATGATGACATAAGAACATATAGTAGTAATGGCTCAAAGTCTCCAGGCGTTGAACATTCAGAAGAGAAGCTTTTCATGCCAATAATTACGATAGACAGTAAAGATCAACAGCTCAGTAGCCTCCCTGCTCCAGACAAAACTGCTGACATTACAAATCCAGTATCTGAAACCCATGTCATTCACATTGCTAGCAAAGAAGACAGTTCACCAGTGGATGAGCCTGTAATATACAGTATATGTGTTTCAAGCACATCAGAAGCAGTTTCAGAGGATGAACCTATAATCTATAGCATTTCTGTATCAGGCGTGTCTGATGCTTCCATGACAACTGGTCTAGAAAATCTAGAAAAAACTCCAAACCAGCTTTCAATAAAGAAAGTAGAGAAAGATGACAAAGAAACAATCGGCAATAAAAATAAAGAAAGTGACTTCCTTAAAAGTAAAGAGGATAGTAAAGAGGTAAAATTGCTTTTAAATAACGATATGGCAGAACAAGAAACTGTGGTAAGAAAAAATGATTCTCCTATAAGCAAAGATAAACTTGATTATTATAGATCAACAGAGCTGGACAATATTAGCTCATCTTATGAAAGTCTCTTGGCCAAATATGGGCTTTCTAATGGAGATACAATTCATGTTGAGACAGACCAAAAAGAGCAGGATAAAAATCGAGTAGATGACCGGGAAGAATCAACCCATAACACTTTACAAAAAATACAGGATAATACAATGGATACTGACCATATGCCTGTTGAGAAAATGTTGCCATCAGCTGATTTCTCTAAAAAGCATTCTCCAGGATCCAGAAAACCAAAGTCTCCAGAAGCCTCCCCTGAACTTTTGAGAAACACTGAGGAAAATCTTGAGCAACATGTTACTCACTCAGAGCAAGAGCATCAAACAGCGAATGGAGGAGGCACACAAAGAGTTGGTGGAATTATGTATTCTGATAGAAACATTAAACAGGATGTTTCGGCAAAACAAAAAATTCAGATGTCAAAGGTTGTACCAGTTTGTGAAGACATTGTGGATACTCAATTAGCAAAGCAAATCGTGGCAAATGTAAATGTTCAACTGAAGGAAAACAAGCAAGTCAGACAGAAAGTACAAACAATGGAGACAGGACTGAAAGAAAATGACGATGATGTAGTTAGCAAAAATACTGAGATGGTACAAGTTAAATGTGAGAATGATACAGAACATACAGCTGGATTTAATTCTGCTAACATCAGCAATAATTCACACAATCACTCATGTGATGATTCACCACAACTCAGCTATAAAATCTCTATGAATGATTGTCAAATCATGATTAAAACCCAAGACACAGGAGTATATTCAGTTCAGAACAGTCAGAATGCAGTTAATCAAACACATAATACAAAAAGCCCCATACTGCAATACAGGACACAAGAAGAATGTGCAAGTGATGCCCTCAAGCAAGTAAGCAAAGAATGTCTTCAAACTGGAGATAACAAGACTTTACAAATCAATAGAAAAGAGTTGGTCTGCAAAAGTGAATACCCAGAACCTGAGCTAGTCAAATTCATGACAAGCAATGAAGTAAAAGTCAATAGGGTGATTGTTTCACAGAAAGAAATTTCGACCTTCACTAATGAAGAGAGCAAAGAGAGTGACAGTGTTAATCAGAATCAAATCAAATATGCTTTTCCTGCTGGAAAGAGAGATCAACGTGTATTTACAGGGGCAGATGTTCCACTGGAAGATAAAGAAGTGGATAAAAATGACATTGAGAACCAAATAAAGGCAGATACTGTATGTACCAGAGGTGCTGTGCCACCTAATAATGTAAGTGCTCAAAATACAGCATCTGCAAAAAACGCAATAACAAAAGTATCATCTGCTCCAGCCGTGACAGAGGATGACATAGAAAGACTTGAAAATGAGAAATGGAAAAGGGAACCAGTGCAAAAAGAGAGAGAAATCATAAAAGATGAAATCACCACATTATATAAAGAGCCCAAGCCAGCACCATCTGTTATTAAAGTTGACAAAGATGCAGAATGCGAATCCAGTAAGAGTGATACAAATCTAAAAGATGCAAAAGCTCAGCCCCAAGACACAAAGTATGATCACTTTGAGAAACTGATTATCGATAAGACTAGAAAAAACAGTGAACAGAAAGAAAACAAGGCTGTCATTGGGGCATTTAAAGAAAGTAGTGATATCATTAGATGGGATGTAGAAGGTAGTGGAGACAAACATGATCAACTTAGTAATGTGTACAATCCACAGAAAGATGCTCTTCTACAAAGAAAAGGAAATACATGTGATGGGAAACATATGTATGAGTCTAATCAAACAAGTCAATATCATGATACAGTGCTTACAAAAAAAGAGGGAACCTTCACTAAGACTGAGGTTACACAGAGGGAGAGGAAAACAACTAGGCCAGAAATATCAGCTTTAGCTGACTATGCAAGGCTGAGGGTTATCTCGGCTGAAGATGACACCATTACTGAAAAGGATTTACTTCAAAAAATGAACACGTCTCAGAAGTATAATTTATCAGCTGTGGAACCACAGAAAGTACATTTCTCCATGTCTGTGGGAGGTACAGAGCAAAACAAACAGCTGTCTGTAAATAAGAAGTCTGAGAATTTGAATGCAACAGCACCGCTTTTACAAGTCGCGGAACGACAAACCTACAAAATTACAGATGAAATACTTGCGGGACATAATCAGTGCTCACCCAGGAGTGAGATCATTGCTTATCCAAAACCTGGATCATTGGCTAAAAGCTCCGATGATAGTTTATTTTCTGTAAAAGATACAAAAAGCACCAAAGAAAAGACATTAACCAACCACCTGCAACCAAACTCTAAAAAATATTTGACTGCACAAGACTATGGATATTCAATAAACCATGAAGTGTATCAACCCCAAAATCATCGAGCTACTCATCCTGTACAAAGACAAATTGAGAGCAACAATGACTCCAAGCTAAAACAGCCAGTTAATGCAAACATGCTGGAAAGGAAGATTTATCCTCAAGTTAAAAATTCACAATCTGTACCACACGTGTCAATCGAAACTGAACTTAATAGTACAAATAGACATGCAGATAACCAAAATAAGGAGGAAGTGAAAGATGAAGAAACAACAGAGGAGCTACAATACTACATTGTCAATACAATGGAAAATGAGATAAAACCTAATAATAATCATGAACCACTTTCATTAAGCCACAAGATTACTTCAAACAAAGACTTCACTGAAATTCATGCAACATCGCCACGGTCCAGCACTTCTTCTCCAGCCATGGGGAAGTCCATCATGTTCAAAGTGAAAGATAACACAGGCAAAACTTCCTCAGTTACTAAAACTGTTAGGCCACGCTTTCACAGATCATTCTCTGAGGAATTCAGAATTGGCTCTCCAGTTGACACCTGTTGTGGTTCAGAAAAAGACAAAGTTGAACATGATCATGAGAATGATCCGAAAGAGTCTGCTAGCTCTCCAGTTTTGCATGTTCAATCAGTAACTTCACATCGACTTCCTAGAGCAAAAGAAATCCAAGCTCGAAACAAAATGTTTTCCCCAGGGTTCATAGCACCACAAGAACAAAGGAGCTACAACACAAGAAGCCACATGATTAAAGAGGATGAATCTCGATCTCTCATCAACACAGTGTCTGAGGATGTGGAGAGAATAGCTTCTAGCTCAGTAGTAATGACAGACAGTAGAGGTTTTGCCACTGAACATATTAGACATGCCTATGCAAGGCCAGAATCGTCCTGTTATGAAAGACCAGAATCAGCCTGCTATGATAGACCTGAATCTGCCTGTAGTGATATAAGATCAGCATGTAAGCCACCTGCAGTTCCTCCTAAAACAGAGAAAGCCCTTCGTCGTGCTAAAAGGCTCACTACCAGGAGAGTCAAGAAGGTAGAAGACATGATCACGTCTGATACTGCAGTACAACCTGAGACCAAGTTCATCCGAACTGTCTCCAGTTTGCCCGCTTCACCTATGGTTCAAATGTCAACACCTCATTCAGTACAGGCATCACCTCCAATATCACACTATCATGCTGAACCAAATTATGCTCCTCCTGCACCTAGCATTGTGGCTCATTCTTTCCCCATGACCCAAAGAAAGCTCTTACAAGATCCAAACTCAGGGCAAATCTTTATGGTGGACATGCCAGTTCAGGTCAAGACGAAGACATTTTTTGACCCTGAGACCGGAAAATATCTACAGCTCAATGTGCGTCAGAAGACCCAGAGCACCTTGTCACAGCCAGCATCTGTGGAGGTGTTGGGTCACCCATATGTGTTGTACCCTGGGTTTTTGCCCATGTCTATTTCCGTCCCATCCTTACCCTCCATAAGGTCAACATCCCAGATGTCAGCACCAGCCACTCTCACAGAAGAGCCGAACCAGCTAAAAGCAATTCAGGAACTAAGTGATCAGGAGATTTTCAAACCAGAATGTCACAGAAATGTCCATCAGCACAATAGACCTGTTTGTAAAACACGTGAACAAACTGGCAGGGAAATTTTGCACACTGAAAATGTCCGAATGACTCCAAGACAAACACATATCATAACAATGGGTGAATTAGAGGACTTTGCAGTGGAGAATACCTGACTGGTGTACACATGAATAAATGTATATCTGACTTTGTGAATAAGAACTTATTTAAGAATTAATTAAATGCAAAAAAAATATGCCATTTGAGAATGATTTTATGGTTTGTTTTATAAGCTGCAATATTCTTTGCAGTTGTGCTATAAGAAAAGCCGTGCTATTTATTTTATAAAGGAGATATGCATTCCATTTTAGAAGTCATTTATAATCACATGTACATTTCTCACAATTCTCCCTAGTCTTAAATGAGTCATGTTCATTCAAAGAGAAAATTTATAATATGCTAGTGACATTTTGGTATTAATTACCATTTGGTATTAATTAAGTGCGTACCAGGTAGCCTTGGTTGTTTTGCCTAGAGACAAAAAACAAAATTGGACCTCTCTTTTAGAGGATGATATCCATATAATATAGAGAATTGCTTAATAGTTTTTAAACATTTGCTCACAATTGAAGGTTTACATTGCAAAATTCACACAATTCAACTTGTATAGAAACCACTGTTAGAATTATGAGTTTGTGGTTGCAGCTTTATCTGACTGTACTTGCGTGAAATGCAATGAATACTCCCTAGTTCATTTGAATTTATATGAACATGATTGGCTTAAGGCTTTAAAATGTGAGAGTTTCTTTTATACACTTACTTTTGACTGGACTTTAGCATATGTCTGCTTTGTAAATGTCCTGCTAACTGAAACCGAAGCTTTTTAACACCGCATATAAATTTAATAAAAATAAGATTTGCTCAGTTATTATGGTTACACCAGACATTGTGGTTACACAATTCTCTACACAATCATGGTCCACATTATTGATTAAAATGTCAATTCATTTTTATTTCAGATTTCTAAGCAATAAATTGTCTTTTAAGTTGAATGACTCATAGTGTTTTAGAGTTAATTCAACAATAAGTACATAGGAATAAAATAATATGATGTCGCTCATAATGGTCTGTTGCCATATAATTGTGTTACGATCACTAAAAATACGTCATCTTTGTCATTTTATTGAAAATTATTTTTTTCAATGAAAAGTTTTAAAAGGTCTATTTCTTGTAGTACCATGTTATTAAAAGGAAAAAAAATAATGAATGTGTTTGCAGAGTATGTTTGTTATACGCAATAACACTAATTTTATAAGAAACATGCCATTACATTAATATTCATTATGACGTTAAAGCAGAAACATTGGCTTCTACATTTTTAAACTTCTTTTCACTGGGCTTAATATTCATTCTTTATCTATTACTGCTGGATTTGTTTGAGTGTTGAATATTACAACATCTGCACAATGGACCACTCTAGTGGACTGAGATAGTATTGTACCCTTTCAGATCACTTTCCATGATGACATTTGTAGTCATTTGCGCAAGGCTATATTATAATAAATAATTTTCTACAAAATAAATTCTGTAGAAACCTTTAGCTATGATGAATTTTTTATGGTCTGTTGTTATTTAAAATTCTGAGAATGTCACATTCATAATTTATAATAGGCTGGTGTCAAGTTGCAAAATGAAAACATACAAAATAACTCAGAAACTTTTTTTTAGTATATGTATGTAAAATATTTATTATCTAGCCTAGAAATGTACTGGCTGCAATTACAAACACAAATTTCTCTTATTATGTGATTGCGTTTAAAAGGAGGTTTTTGAGGTGTTTCCATTTTATTTTTGAAGAAAGCACAGGGAAATAATAGGGCATGGTCAGATGCATTAACACACACACACACACACACAAACAAACACACACACACACACACACACACACACACACACACACACAGACCACCACAAATGAACCCAATTGGTTGAATTATTGATCTTCTAATGCAGGTATGGACTTTTGTGGAACATACAAATGACCTTATCATAGCATGTGCAGCAGGCCCACATCTCAAAACTAACAGCGCTCCGGAGTTACTAACAATGCATCATTAATGGAACAAAAAAAACCCATTAAGACTGACAAAACAGAATTTAAACCAAAATGATTTTGTTATAATTTTTTCTAGGTTTTGGCTACTCTCCAGCTAATTTAATATAACAATGCTTTTCAGAACTAATTACGAGAATGTTGAAATGTATGTAATGGCACTGAATAATCAATAATCCACACAAACATGTAAATATTACTAAAACCTCTCTTCAAACGTACAACTTTTGCATGTTTAACTCAGAACAACTCGTTTGTTTCAACAGAGCAATAACTAATTTGAAAGCAGATTATTATTATTAACAAATTTCTCATTTTCCCCTCCTTTCTTAAGTACTTACAAATTTCCCAAAAAGGAAATGTCAATTGATGCAAAGAGAATATGTCAAGTTGTCAGCTGAGAACAAATTAAGCTACTATTAACTTAGTACCCTTAAAGGCTTCTACAAGGTTTATTTTAGTAGTTAAAGGTTTCACTTGGAGCCCATTCTAATAGAGAAATACTCATTTGCAGGGAGTATACTCAGTTAGAGCCATGACGGGTTATAGATTTAACCTATTTGTATACATGTAGAAAGAGGAATGACCTATAAAATGTACTATAACACTGAATTAATATTCCCAAGCACAAAATAATTTATTAATCTTTTTTTTTAACTAACCAATTTCAATACCAACAAATTGACCCTCTCAGATGATAATAATACACTTATATATAGTCTGTCTGTATCATTTTGTGATGTATATATAATATTTAAAGTCACTGTACTGAGGCCTATGGACAATATAAAACACACAGCATCAAAACAATATTAGAAATGAAAATGTAAATAATAAATTGCAAGACAAGATCAGAGCAGGCAATTAAAAATTATATAAATGCAGCACTGAACCATGTGTGTTCCCCCTGTCTGTCTATATTGTGTGAACCACAAATTACACCAAAAGACGGAAGATGTCTACATGCTGAATATATGTGTAAAACTTTGATCTGCTTGTGAACAAGCCAGAATTTTATTAAACTGGGTATACAAATAAGGCCAGTAGAGCTGAATTGAACTGCTACAAATGTAATTGAATAAACAGGTAACTCACAAGAATGGCTCTGTTATAAGAACCAAATATTTTTGACTTCTTTTCTGTAAAGATATCCAATTCAACTTCACATATATTCAGTTATTTCTATGAAATTCCCATAGTGAATAACTGACCAATTTTTTTTAATCAATTTTGTCAGTTTTTTTATATCAGCCTTGAAACAAATGCCATTTAAATGAAGCAAACAAAGGCAAAAAATAATAATACTAATAATAATAATAATAATAATTATTATTATTATTATTATTATTATTATTATTATTATTATTATTATTATTATACATTGGTCATCATGCAATAATATTCTTAAGTTTTCATTTAATCATACCTATACTTGTCCTTTAATATATTACAGAAATATCAGAGCTCTAAGCTGGGCACAATACATAGATCTCAAAATGTGCATACTGTATATTCCTTGAAAATCTTGACATTAGGAATGACTTTAATAACATTCTTCTTTAAAATGTGTAGTGTGGGTTGAACAATCCTAAACTAATTCTGAATTAAGTTTAAAGTCAACGCTATTTTCAACACTTAAACATTGAGCACACAAATTTACTTTGATATACAGTACATTTTAGAGAAACACAAGCATGCTCTGGCAGCACGCAGCTCTTCTGACATTATCGAGCTCTGCCATGTCAGTAGGGTGTCGCGTCATGAATTATTAAGACAGTACTTTGTGATGATACATAATTCCATATCAATTATTCATGCTAATGTGTGTGTAGTTTACTTAATTGTGTTATTGACTATCAAAAGTAATTTCCTGAAAATCCTCAAGGACATGAATTTAATCAGTTTAAGTCCTTTTCAGATGCAGTCCTATTAAGTGATGTACATTCATGTGTCTGGCCCTTAATTAGTGATTTTCGATGGAGTTACAAACAAGATAATGATTGTCTACGGATGATACTATATGAAAGGATTGCACAAATGAGTAACATACTAATATGACTTTTCTGTAACAATTCCCAAACTCTGACTCTTGTAGTACTGTGATTATGAATGCTAAAGTTGACCTCTGTCTTGGAACCATACCAGTGTGATCTTAATAAAGAGAACTACCCAAATGTAATGATACTTTTCAAAAGACCACGTCATACAGTGCTTGTCTTATTGTCCTTAACACTGCACCAATAACTGAATATAAACGATATTTGTTTAGACTTTTTTCATATCTAGAAAGCCCATATTTACATAACATGCTTAAACACTACAGGCCAAAAGTTTGGAATTAACATTAAGCTATAATGAATAAACATAGAGCCAACTAAACATCACGGGACTTCCAAGAGTGGACAACTAGACCAACAGTTTATTTATTTATTTATTTATTTATTTATTTATTTATTTATAGTAAATCCAATCAAATTCCTCTGTTTCAGAGATTCAGATACTTCTGAACACTTGATTAATTCAGAAGTGTTAAGTTAAGAGTTTCTTATACACAGATATGGTCTATGCAAGGACATGTTGTCAACAAATATGGTGATGTTTAAATCACTACAAGATAAAAGATTTTTTTTAAAGATCACTTGCTTGCTACCTTTGGCCTGTAGTGCATATGCTTAGTGTCAGAAATAGCTTATTAAAATATCTGTATGTATAACCAGCTTCAACCAAAAGTATCCTTATGGACTCACAGCATGAAAGGCACCTCATGAACAGTAAAGCCTGTACATTACACCATCCTAATAAGCATCCACTCGTGATTCAATTGTAAAAGAGCCAGTGGTTTAGCGTAAACTAAATAAATAATAAGTCCAACCCTTGCTTCCGTTTTTTTTAGCTCTACCTTTCGTATACAAGGAAGTCAATTAATAATTGATCACAGCCAGATGGTGTGCAATAGGCAACAGAAGACATACATGAATGTCTACATGTTTAATTGTTTTAAAGAGCATGTCAAAACAGGACCAGAGTAAGAACACTCACAGTCTGTCATTACCTTGCAGATGTGATGACAACAAGAGTGTCACATCGCATGACCAGTGAGATGAAATTGCTTTTTACCAGATCAAGAAAACACAATAGATATACACTTGCATATTATTTCACATTAGGTCATTTATATTAGCGCATGGTGTATTTATATATATGTATAATAATTTTTTCTTTTTTTTTTCTTTTCTTTTTTTTTTTTTTTTTACATTTTAGAAAAAAAGTGTCCTTCACACTATGCAGCTCCTTATTTCACCTGACTTCACAGTATACAAGGCAGTATAAGTCTTACACCAAAGGGGCTGGAAAAATATATGAATTCACATTGGCAGCCAGGGTAAATTCATCCCACAAACAGTCTCTCCACCATTAAAACCATTTACAGTGCCAAATGTATATAGACAATATATCATTCATAATAATAATAAGCAAAATGTAACAATGATAGATAAACAACAATTGAATAAATAGTTTGATGCACCCACACTCAAATTATAATACAATAGTATATAACACTGAACACCTTGCACTGTTGTTTTGACTGCATTTGTGGATAGAGGCAGTAGGCATTCATTATCAGATTGTAATTCCTTATGTCCAGGAGGGGGAGACGTGCTGTGTAGGCAAAAATGACTCCCTTATTTCTTATCCGGGTTCTCCTTTGAGCAGTGCAGCTGCTTTTCAGGAGTAGTTCCCTGGGTTGGTAGCTTTGTGGAAACAGAGGCAGGACTGGAGTCTTCCCCTCCTACTGCATTGGTGGTTTGAGTGAGACCAACAGAAACTCTGGCCCCTGGCCCTGGTACTGCCCCAAGTAGGTTGGCTGACTGCAGCAGAGCCTCAGAGTGTTCCCTGGCCTTCATGCGCAGAGCTGCCACGCTGGCTGTCCGGTTACTCTGGCACCCATAAGGAGGTAGGAAAGAGAGGCCCATAGGGTCAGGAACGCAGCAAGAGCACAGGGGGCTTCCTGCTGTAACAAACAAGCATGCATGTCAGAGGTGTAGGCCTAGATACACTACACATTATAAATACAGTAAAGATCTCACAAGTAAAAGTCAATCGGTAGGAATATGCTACCGAATATATTAAATCAATTAGAAAATATGTTAAAATCAATCGCAATCAATAAAATCAATCATTGATAGCTAATTTAAAAAGATACAAAGCAGGTAACTACACCCTACACTATGCAATAAGGGTTTGTACTTAGGAATTTGCCAGTGTTTGATTTGATAGACAAATAACCAAAAAATCTAAGAATTTGTCTAATGCTAAAGTTATAAATATAAAAAAAAAAATAATAATAATTTTAAGCACAATGTAAATACTTTTAGGAATATAGGACATAATACAGTCATATTACAGTCCTTAAATAAATCATGTGATATTGTATGTGTACACTATACAAAATGTTAATTTTGTTGTTTTTAACTAGGCCTATATCTTATAGACAACTGCATATATATCCCTTCAGACCCAGCCTATCAGTTGCATATACATATTGTATTGTAATTACAGGTAATAGAATATTAACTGTATTTGTCACGATATGTGTAACCATTTGAAACATCGTACTGTACCTTTCAAAGTTGCCACTTGTGACAAAGCTTGGGCATAAGTCGCAGTATTGAGAAGAGTCCCAGGCAAACAAGATGGGAAAAAGGGCCCTCCAGGACCAACAGCTCTGTTAACACTGTACATGAAAAAAAAAGCACATGGAGTCAATCCTCATGCGAATTCAGTAACAGTATGTGTAATACATCAGAAATAGCATCATAGACTTTGTGGGTGGAAAATCAACACACTTCTGTTGTGCTTCCAGAGGTTCTTTTTTATTTCTGCTTTGATCCACAGGGGACTGGTTGAGGTTTCTGGCAGAAGGAGTTCCTTCACTCATTTGCTCCTTTGTGCCTTCCTGGTCCGAGCTGCCTCTCTCTGTTTTTCTCCACTTTGCTCTTCGGTTCTGAAACCACACCTGGACAGACAGCAGGGGATTTATTAACATAACCGTTACAGACTAATGAATAATTTTCTTGCTGAAAATGTATTTCTCTGCTTTTATAGCAAAATATAAAACAATGCGTATACATTTGTATACACTCTTGGAAAAAAGGGCTATTTAAGGGTTTATTGGTCCCCTAAAACCGTTCTACTTGGAATCCTTTCTGTTAGCAATGCACTCTTGTAGGTTTGTATAAAGAACAATTAAGAGTTCTCCCAGAGGGACAACTGAAGAACACTTAATGGTTCTACATTTTCTGAGAGTGCTTTCCTTATGATTGCTGTCATAGTCCTTTAAGTGTCAGCCTTATATAAGTTGATGGTGACTTACTTCTAACTTTATGAACACAACTACCAAGCATATGCACCGAAGTTCTTGTATCTTAATTGAATGAAGGTCATTGCCTATAACAACATTTAATTGAGCAATTTTTCATTATCATTTTTTAATGACTTCCTACTGACAGTCTCCCTGCTTCTGAGAGAGAACTGTGATGAAGTCGTTTATTTCCCTATTTAGTGATTGTTTGACAACATCAGATTCGATTAAGGCTGCGCTCTCGAATGCATTAATCATATTTGAATAGGAAAGGGCTATAATGGAGTCATATCTCGACTGCCGGCCCAGCATTGTGCAAAGGTACAATGATGTCAGCAAACAAAAAGCCCTACACACTGAGCATTCATTCAGCATAATAGGAGGCAACATTTTACTGGCAGGACAACAATATTCAGAATGCAATTGTGGCAACATTATCTCACCCTTGCACCTTCCAGCTAGGAGTCATGATCCCCTAACACTGCATGCTCTATAATTGCACCATTAATCTCAATTTGCAGTTTAGTCTTAGTGCAACCAAAACCAATTGACACTTTCCAAAGGGGGAGGGGGGAGGGGGGAGGAGGGGTCGCCTGCAACCCTATACAACAAAAAGAAAATTTATTTCCTAATAATAATGTAAGCTTAATATCCCCGCATGCTGCAACTGATTCATGTTCAGATTTAATAATGCGAATCTGGTAATCCGATTAGAGAGGCAATAATTTGTTTACAGTCCCTAATTTACAGCAGCGAATGCCATAATGGCTTTGCCGTCGCCGGGTTTAAGCGATAGTAAAATGACCCTGGGGAACACAAGGCCAACTATTCCATCTCCTACAATTAGATCTAGGAAAGCCAATAGCAAATGTGGAACGCAGGAAATTGCATACGGGTATACGTGGATTTAATTACACCTAGACGAATTTATAACAAACATAATATGTGTACTAAGGCTGCAGAATACGTCTGGGGAAAGTTTCCAGATGTGCAGCAGCTGAAGAATAGTTTGCTTTCAGCCACACACAGGCTATTCCGCTTTAAATCCTTTTGTGTGTGGGTTTTTTGTTTGTTTGTTTGTTTGTTTGTTTGTTTGTTTTATTTGTTTTTTGTTGTTGTTTTTGTTTTTTACTGAAGTAAACAAAAACACCTAAGTAATTTTCCTACCTTGGAGACGCGGACAAATTAGTGGAGGACATTATCACTAGTTAATTATGAATGACCGATTAATCAACTTAATCTAATATTGCCCATTATGTTGATGTTATTAAAGTACGCCGCGCAAATGATGGAGAGCTTTAATTTAGTGTCTTTGGCCAAACGTGCTTAGAGAACAATATGGGCGGTGTATTTGTTTAGTGCAGACTGACATCATGCACTGTGAGGTAATAAATAAATAAATAAATAGATAGATAAATAAATAAATAAATAAATAAATAAAATAACAGATACTTAATTCTATTTTTCCTTGTCGCTGGAGTGGTGTCCTTAAGGCTACCTTTAGTACCTTTAGTGTATGAAGTGTACCTTTAAAGATTTACCCTAAAAACAAAGTCTAGTCGAATTGTATACCATAAATGTTTTTGGTTGTTTTTTGTTGTTGTTGTTGTTGTTGTTTTTGTAATCCAGGTTTCCAGGAGAAAGATACATAGTAAAGGTACTAAAGACAGCAGTACCACCCCAGAGAATAGGAAAGGTACAGTTCAGTTCTATATTTCTAAGAGTGCACTAATTCCAAAATGAAGTTTATTCCCATCACTAGTGTATCATTTCTGAATAACTTAAATGAAGTGGAGAATTGAGAACAAGAAGAGTATTATCATAGAGCTCTTAAATGAAGTGTGTTGTCCCATAACAGCTGAGAGCAGCTTTTACCTGGACACGGGCCTCTGTCAGATTAATCTTCATAGCCAGTTCTTCTCTTGTGAACACGTCCGGATAGTGAGTTTGGGCAAACACTGCTTCCAGTGCTTCTAACTGCAAAATAAAGAATTTGTTTTATCAATGGTTATGAATTATAATCACGATATTGACTTTCCCAGAGGCAGACCAGACTGTTCTTTTCCAATAGTCATAACTCATAAACTATATAAAGTTGGGGCTGTTACATCGATAAAGATGCCACAGAGCCTAGTGTAAAGTTTGTTTGTTTGTTTGTTTGTTTCAAATATCCACTCATATCTAATTGTCGGCGCATGTTAAAAATCTAAATAGCTAAAAATCGAACCTGAGCTCATGGCTACCTGTTGTAAAGTGAAGGTTGTTCTGTTTCTGCGTTGTTTCCTCCTGAGAAAACCGTCATCGAAATCTCCAGATGCATGGCTCCCAAAGCCGTTTGAATTCACTGAAATTGTAGTTTAGAATTAGTTTTAAAAATAAAATACAAATTATAAACAATATACTATATGAAATATCGTCAGAATATTGTTCAGTATTATGTTCGAATGATTACGTCAATGAAATGGATTTGTTTATTTTATAGTTGACAGTCTGGAGTCTTATAACTAACTGAAAGACTGAAATGACTGAATAAAATTGGTGAAAAAGACTAAAAGGCATGACACTGACCATCTGTGGCCAAGCAGACGGCACTAAAAAGGCCTTGACCGGAGGGCAAAACCTCTTCAAGTTGTGGGGAAAATGTTAAACGCAATACTGACTACTTTTATTCCCATAAGTATGCACTGAATTAAATAATAATAATAATAATAATAATAATAATAATAATAATAATAATAATAATATTTATAGAAATAATGTATTTCTATAGTTAATACCAAACTCTTAATGACATCAAAATAACATATTTTATATGTTAAATTATGCCTATTATACCTATACCATTACTTTGGTTATATAACTCCAACTGGACACCAGTTCACACTGGAAATCATTTTGACGTGAAAGTTTAAGTAAAGGTTTATTTGTAATAATCAAATAGAATAAATGTCTGATTAAGATTTTTAAAGACAAAACATGCATGCAGGTCAGTTGAGGAACAATGTGTTAACGCGAGTAAAACAGTAATTAAATCGCTTTTTTGGTTTGTTTGTTTGTTTGGTAGTTTGTTTTAAAAAGTTTAAGGTACTCACAGGTATTAGTTCTGCAGCACTCCCCATCCAGCTGTGGGGGACAGTGGAAGTAAAACATCCTGCTTTACTGAGCTCGAAGAAATTCAGCCACGGAATATTCCAAGTGCTTGTGCCGTGAGAAAATAATAATAATAATAATAATAATAATAATAATAATAATAATAAAGGGGGAAAAACTGTTTTCAGTAGTACTGCGCTTTTAGAGCTAATTGGATAATATTCACGCGAAAGCTCTCAGAACAGAGGCTTAAAGTTGGCAGGCAGCTGTGTTTAATACTGCAGTGAAAAGTAGCATTCGTACCTGCAGTAGGAGTTGTGGTGCGAGCGGAGCCGTGAAGAAGAGTCTGAGAGAATACGAGGTCCTCCTGTTCACTTCCTCTCTCTCTCTCTCTCTCTCTCTCTCTCTCTCTCTCTCTCTCAACTACTCACTCGTGTCCCTGCTCTCGTCCGGCTCGCTATTGGACATCAGGATGAAGTGTCCACGTGTCTTTACTGTACAGCAGTCCGCGGAATGTGTATGCTTTCACCCTCTCGCCTTTATAATCTCACGCGAAATCGGACTTAACCTGATTATGTCTTGCTATGACTTCTGCGCTGACTGGTTTGGGACGGGGCACCAGCACGCGCGCCTAATGACACGGTCACGTGGTGCTGAACGTCACATCATTCGCTGCAGCGTCTCCCAGTTGCAGCGCGCGCGCCTCCAGCCCACTTCACCCGTCGCCCGGCGTTGCCCCTTGTTATTCCCACATCATAAACTCTCGCGCACTCAGTGCAGTTTCTGCACACAGTTGCTTTTTATATTAAAAAATCCAGATGACTGTTTTTTGGATTTTAAATTGGCTGTCAGCGCAATAATTGCTCGTTATATGGGTTAAGGGGTCCGCTTTGCGCGGTGATGCGCTCGTCGAGCGCCCGGACGTCCGCAGTTTGATTTTGTTCACAGCAAGGGGTCCGAGGATTGATTTGCCTCGCGCGCGTAAATGACGTGCACCGGGACCCTTTCAATTACTTTTAAGACGCGCGCGGGACAGAGGCCGATCCTCCGCATGTGGAAAATGAGGCTCCGAGTAGCAGCTGAAATTTTGCAGTCGAGGGCGGGATTGGACGAAATCACATAAACGGCAAAAAGAGGAAGTGTAATGGCGCATAATTGGTTCTCTAATAGCATTACCCAAGGATAATAGCCCGTTACGGCCCCCGTGCACGATGAAGCGCTTCCCTGGCGTAAAGCGTTTACGATATTAAAGGAGGGGAATATAATGATATTTTGGTTATTAAATGCGTGTAATTAATTTATGCACAGCTGAAAATAAAGTTGTTATTATGACCTCGGAAAAAAAAGCCCAAGAAAACTAGAAATAGAAAAACTGTACAACTTTAAAGTGGAAGGCTATGGCGTGTACTTGCTTTTCAGGAAATGTAAATATCCTAACAATTACTAAGCTGTTCATCTTTTTAATTCGATGTCATCATGTTAAATCACTCATAGTAGAAGTAGTGATAATAATAATAATAATAATAATAATAATAGCAGCAGCAAGTAATTATAAGTTATAATAAACAGAAGCAAACAATCGTTCATATTATAATTATTATTCTGATTGTTATTATTAAATGAACCATATTCCTCTTCCAATTTTAATGCCCGAACCCCTCTTTAAATTTATAAGTCGAACGATTTTCAATACACATAGAAAAAAGCCCATAGTGTTTCATTACCACATACAGTGTTGAATTATTTCTCCCTCTTTAGTTTAATCATTTATATAAACAACTTCGGTCTTCATTCAATTCTGTATATTTTTGCTGTAGGGTATATAATCTCAAAATCACTTGTCGAGCAATCCTGGTCATTTTAAGGAGGTTTGAGTCTTTTAAAAGTTTTATTATCCTCTGAAAATAAGATTACGTTTGCATTAGATGGAACAACAAATGAAAGAAATAATGCATTGATATTAATTAGAGAACATTTAGGAGCGTGCTGGAAAGCACATGACTAGAGTGGAGTTTTCAGCACCACGGTCAGCGGGATCTGAAGCCAAACTGCGCTCTTATTGGCTCATGCAGTCTAAAAGATACCAGCAATCTAGGCTAATTAGGTGTAATTTTATATTAGGTTACGTGAGAATACACATCACTGAAAAGTATAAAAAGGCATGTTTCATCTCTCTAGGAGAGCAAAAAAATAGAGAAATTGCCAGTATACAACTGTTAATAAATAACACTTCAGCAGTTAAACCAATGAGTTAACCAGAGGAATAGTCCAGAGGAACCTCATCATCATCATCATCATCATATACAGCACAATGTAATAGTGAGGAACATTTTATATTTAAAAATGACAGTGATGACCATATTGATCTCATCTTACAAATACATTTTACAAATATTTCATGATTATTCCATATCGAGGAAGATGCATTTGGAAGATCTTTCACCAACAGTGAATTCTAAAAAAAAAAAAAAATTAAAATCAAAACATAAACCTACTTATATTTGGACCCATTTGAGTGGTTTTAATAGAACATTACATGATGCCTTACTTAACTAGGTGAATGATTTCAAGCCAACATTGGAATGTAGCACTAGAATTTGTTCAAACAAACAAGTACATAAACAGTAAACAGCATTGCCACACCAAAAAAAAAATAAAATTAAAAAAAAAAAAAAAAAAAAAAAAAAAAAGATTGAAATTACTCAATCAAGCTTACAGTTGAGGGGAGAAAAAACAATGTTTTATACAGTCACAGTTATAGCCCATGTTTGTCCCTGAATGACATTTGTGCATTGTCAGTTATACACAACATATCAAGTAAATCTCAGGTTTAACACAAAAAGAACAGAAAAAGTCAACAAAATTTGTCAAGTAAAGATATTTTAAAAAGGTATGTTTTTATCAATCCTATATCATTAAACAACATGCTACATGACAGCAACATATATATATATATATATATATATATATATATATACACACACACACAATACATCAACCGTAAAAAAATACTGCATTTATCATAGAGCAGAGTTCAGTCATACTGTACCACATATGGTAAGCATTCTAAATTTATGAAATCTATAAATATTATACATATTCAATTCATGTCATCTATACTCAGCTTTGAGTTTCCAAATCCCCTCTTGTCCAGGGAGTCTGTGGAAGTCACAGATGTTCCTAAGCAATTCTCTGAACACTGTAGTCTGACTGGAGTTTAGTCTCGGAGTGAAATACTCCAGGATCTCCCGAGTGTTGGCTTGGCCATCGACCTGAGCCTGGAAGGCTACGAAGTTCCTCAAATCCACCAGCAGCTCATCATGCTCAGTAGCAGAAGCATGTGGAGTGGAAGACTGTGCTCTTTGCTCGTTATCGTCATCATCTTCATCGTGACTCTGAGGTAAACTGACATGATTCCTGGCCCTCATTCTGGCTAACATTGAGGAGGAGGAGAGGGAGGTAGAAAGCACCTCATCTTCAACACCCTCACCACTGAAGTGGGCAGCAGATCCTAGTTTCTTGATGCATGCTTTCTTTATGAACTCTGCATCCTAAATAAAGACACAACTTATTCGATTATCTAGATTAAATAGGTAACACTTAATAGAGTACACAAGACAATGTACTTTTATTTTTTTTTACCTTGCATTTTTCTCCTGCTTTTTGTGCTGTCTTCGAGGGCTGGTTGAGAAGAGAGTTCTTCTTCTGTCCAAATCGTTTTCTAAAACGAGATATACACATACACGCACACACACACACACACACACACACACACGGCTGTCAGCCTAGCGCAAAGGTTTTCCCTTCTATAACAAACCCACTCCAACTCAAGAGGGGCTGTTAACGAGCTGCCAGTGTCGGGCAGTTGTGATGTAAAGAATAAAAAAGGCACATGATTCTGTAGTGGTTAAATCTGGCTTACCTGGCAGGGGATGGTGTTGCTGTTGCAGATCCTCTGAATGGCAGTCTGCAGTGCTGTCTAGACACTTTCAGAGCTTTAAGGGCATCTTTAGCTACCCGGTTGGCCTCAGCTTCCACCAGGACATAGTCTGGGTTTGATGCCTCCATGATTGTGTCATGTTTCATTACACTGTGGATCCCAGACTTCTTGAAGAGTTTGGCAAGAACATAGTCGTCGTTCTTCCGCTCATCTTTTGTCTCCTTCTGATCCTCGTGGTCTTCTCTTGTATATCTCCTCTTCTTCACCAGGTGAGAGATACGATGACCCTCAAACCGGACGTCTTCTTCATGCTTATGCTTTTTATGCTTGCGTTTATGCTTATCTGAGGGCTGGTTCGCAACGTCCGTCACGTCACAGTGCTTTTTCTTTTCCCTGTGTTTCTGAGGAGTGTTGGCAATAAAGAGATCCTGCTGATGACCATTTGTTAATGAACCATCTGCAGAGTGTGATGTGGATGTAATGTTTAAAGAGTCACTTTCCTTGTTGGAGTTACTGTTTGATAAGCCATTAAGAGTTGGAGTGTTTCTCTTTAAAGGCTCAGGTGAAGCATTTTCTTTACACAGTAAAGATGAATGGGGTTTCTCTGGCTTTGATGACCTCTGTTTTGTGTTTGATGGCGAACGATGAGGCGCCTTGTGTCTCTTTGGAATCTGTACATCTGAGCCAGTGCCTAAAAAGAGTAGTAGCAGAACCACATTGTAGTGAGTTTGTGAAACGTATGATTTGGATTACAAATGAAAGATAGATTTTCAAAATATGATGAGTGATAAGTGATGCAATAAATAATAAAGTGATCGAATCTAATAAATAGAAGAAAATTATACCTCGAAGTTACATTTTCAAGTATTCTCCAAAACGTGCTACATTCAAGATGGAACTGCTTACGGTCTTGATACAGAGAAATCAACTCGTGGATTTTTATCATTTCATTAATACCTGCAAATATTGCACTGGTCTCAGTTCCCTGGGAGCCGTCAGGACTGCTAAGGGTGAAGAGCTCATAAATGTCATTGGACTTGAAAAAACGCCGCTGCTTTGGATCCTTGAGCACTCGGTTTGTGAGAAACTGCTTGAAGATTTGTCTATGGAATTAGACAAGAAAAGCAACATATTAGATTTTCAGTGAGATCTCTTATGACACATGCTAGACCCACATTTGAGTCATTTCAGAAATGACTCAAATGATACTACTGATTGTACAAGTATATCGGCTTGTAAATCAGCCACAAACTAATAAATTAATATATTAATAATATTATTTTATGTTGTCTGAGAACTCCCAATTTTCTCCCAAAAGATTATTTAGGATTGCCTTTAGTGGCCAATTTGCATAATACAACCCATTTCAATTTCTGTCAATTAAACCATCTGCAAAGAGTTGCACTGAGGAATAGAAAGCAAAGTATTCTTATCAACTACTAGGCAAAAGAACCATTAGAAATAAAGCAATGTTCTTAAAAAATTTACAATAAAAAACACCAGGAGAAAACCCAGGAGAAAAGTCTACATGGCTTACTGAAACCTACATCATCACTGAGAACTTACCTGTGGTAAATCTTCTCTTCGATGGTCCCAGCGGTGAGCAGCCTATAAACAGTCACCTGCTGTTTCTGCCCTATTCTCCAAGCACGTTCCCGGGCCTAAGGACAAGACACAAGTACAGTCTAGAGACACTGTTTAATCAGAGCTCCTACTGAAAACATTCAATCAGCTGTAACAGCCATGGTAGATATATGCGCTTTTTACCAAAGCATTGCAAGCATGTTAAACCGTGGCAAACCTGAGTGTCTGTGCTAGGGTTCCAGTCCGGATCGTAGATAATTACTCTGTTCGCACCCGTCAAGTTGATCCCTAATCCTCCAACTTTGGTTGTCAAAAGGAAAATAAATATATCCTTGTTCTGCAGAAAATAGTTGATTGTAATTTTGAAGATAAAACAAGATCGCATGTATAGCATAGAATACCACAGTAGGTACGCGCAATCAATAATCACTCACCTCATTGTACTGCGCTATGAGCGGCTGCCTAGACGCGATGGTGGTGGTGCCATCCATTTTGAGGCAGGTGTATCCATTTTCCCTGACAAACACCTCCAGGATCTGCAGCATCTGTGTGTGTGTGTGTGTGGGAGAAATGGTTTCAGACAGAGCATTGAGAACAGGATTAGTGCTAATAGGATTAAGGGAGATTAATATTACATGTACAGAAGTACCAACTGTGTGGGTTTTAGGTTCTCTCTGAAGCCAAATCTCATTTCTATTGAACAAAGACAGCTGGGTCCTGACAGACACCCTACAATGCAATAAGAGCTCATAATGAATTCTGTTAGAGGGGAAAATGACAATAATTTTATTGGTGCTTTAGCTGCTTCTTCTTGAGACACAGCAAGTGCAGCTTATCCATCATGTACAGGCTTTATTCACATGATTTTACTTAAAGGCATGTCCACAGAGGTAAACAATAAATAGGAGCTCTGAAAAGGGATTTTGAAAACACAATGGCAAAATATTTCTCAATTGTGCAATCTTTTTAGTCCACCAACTTAATAAACTGACAATGTCATCAGAGCTTCGCCGCTATAATAATGGTGTTAATGTTGTGATTGAGAGTTGGTTGAAAATATTTCGGTAAGATATTCTCCCTGTTCCTGTTCTATAGAAATAATATATAAAAAAATAACTGGGGAAAATAAATTTCATAGCATAGATATTCACACATCAGTATTTATTTCATGATATTCTCATATTTCTTTCAAAAGACTGTAGAAAGTTGTGGTCTTTTGTCATAACTCTCAGCAATTCTCTTTATTCAGTCTTTAATGTGCTGCTCTGCATGAAACACTGACCTGTCTGGACTGAGTGAAGAGCAAGACTCTGTGTCCCTGTTTGAACCACAACCTGAGCAGAGACTCCACCACTATTAGCTTGCCCGAGCGCTTCCAGTAGCCAAAGTGCTCCTCCTCAGTCAGTTCTTCCGCAGGTATGCCCCTCAGCATGCGTGGCCCACCAGTGAACAGGTCTGGGTGATTACAAATCTTCCTCAAGACTATCAAGCCAGAGAAAATCTGGACAATGGAAATAATATGGTTTCGCTTCATATGGATGGAAATAACAGAAAAAAACCCCCAGAAAATAGATTCCTTATGTCAAACACTACTTTCATGAAGCCTTTAATAAATTCAATTGATTTAATAAGGGTCATTGAGCAGGGTAAAGTCTCTTACTTCAGAGTGTTCAATGTTGCATTATATATGTGGGTTAATGGAGTACAGTGACCACAAAAAATGGGGTTTGTAAACTGCACTAAAGTTGCACAGCTTTCACTTCCGCTCACATTTAGAGCTCTGTGATGAATTGCTTATTTGAAAAAAATATATATTTATTACTGCGTAGATAAAAATAAAGAATTGTGGAGTTGTTGATCGTATACACACAATATATTTGAGAAGCTGTCAGTTTTTGCATTGTGTGAATGTAATTAATACATCGGGAAAACCTTAAACAGGTTATAATAATAGATATATGTATAGTAATAAATAGTAGATATATCTGCAAATAAAATTAGGAATTTAAAAGCTAAAGGACCTTCCATACACTTGAGAAAGTGGAGAAAAGGCTCAGTCATTTTGCTAGAGAGTAAAGTGAATAATGAATAAAGCTTTCTTATTCCAGGAAACAAATGAACAATGAATGAACATAGTACCCCCATCTGGAAATGTTTATTTGAGTATTACATCTATGGATAGTCTACACTAATCCATCTCCAAGCTATCAATAGTTAATCAGTAGCTTGCTATCTATGGCTACAGTTATAAGCCGTTTTCAACAATAAAACTTCCTACATTATAATTTTTCACACAATCTTAGGACCACTTGAATTCACTGCCAAGGTGAAAAAATACCTGCATATCTCCGTTCAGAATCTGATACACTTCCTTGGAATCCAAAAAGTTCTGATAGACTTGCCGCTGTTCTTCAGTTAATCTACAGAACAGTACCTGAAAAAATATACATATGCATATTACACAACTGCAACAATTAGTCGGGTTGCTGAAAATGCATTTATGAACTCAGACTGGTGTCATATGTACATATGTAAGACACAAGCATTGTTTGTATGCAGACCTGCTCATTTTTGTCTGGTAATGAGAGATTGGCCTTTACATCAGCCTTCATCCTCCTCAGCAGGTATGGATTGATGCTGTCACGCAAGACACAGGCACATTTATAGGCTGTCTGCACCTGAAGAGACAAGCAGAGGAAAAAATATCAACAACCTCCTAAAGTACTTTTCCTGAACCTTGATGATCATACCTTCAATGCAGGACTGACAGAAGTTTTTGAAAACTACAAGTTTTCAATTCCATCTAACCTATTCAATTGCCTTTTCTTGGACGCAGAAAAGATTCACTTTAAATAAGGGCAAACAAGTCACACTTTATGAAGTGCTAGCAGAGCAGTGTATCCTGAGGCATGTCAGCAGCAGACCCCCCCCCCCCCACCCCTCTTCCTTTCAGCAGATTGACACATTAAAGATTCATAAGAGTGCTGCTGGACTCCAGAGGGGGCCAAACGCTTTTATCAATAATGTTCTCCTGATCCAGTGTTAGGCCAAATGCCATTTAGCAGTAATTTAAAGGGATCCGCAGATCAAAAGGAAGCCAGCAGTCGGCCCACAACACTGCAGGGCACACAATAAGCCTGGATTAGAGCCCACTCGAGAAAACAAAAGAGAGCACCATGGAGAGGGAAGAAAGGACTGAGGGAAGGACAGTGCGATTAGATGAATGAGAGCATGTGTAGGGTGGGACAGCATATGCTACAGTAATGGAGCTTATGGAAAATGCTCAAGGCATCATGTACACCTCTCATCGCTGATTAACTCAGCAGCAATATCAGTCCTGACATATGGATACTCAGAGGAAATTGCTAAATTTTAATTAAGTAAATTATTACCATTTATTTACAGTATTATTGGGTTTTTTTATTTATTGGTTAAATAAATATAATTCTCTATCAGCAAAAATAAATAGCATGCTTATAAAATTGAGATTTAAGAGTATGCAACCATGAAAAATCTTTTATGTAAATACATAAAGGTATATGATATTAATGATATGATCATTTCTATTTTTGGTAATGGAAGCATTAGGAGTTGAACCCCTTCAACGAAGAACAAATGTATATTGTCAAAGAATTAATAAACATGCATCCATATAGCTCTCATGTCTCTTAAACATCCTTGGTATGGATTCTAAACACTATTTTTGTCTGCTTTAATTAATTAACTCAGGTTCATGATTTTCAGTACAGGCAGTTGATGAAACGGTAAAGACCAAAAAATGCTTCTCATTACAAATAACTACTCATTAAAAGTAAAAGAAAAGAAAATCTTGATGTGAAAAATACCATCAATCAGAGGATTTATTGCAACAGAAATGAAAATATGTGCATACACACATTTAAGAATGTTAAGCATACAGCAGGGTACAGATATATGTATATAGAAGAAGATAGATAGATATATACAGTGGTGTGAAAAAGTGTTTGCCCCTTCCTCATTTCCTGTTCCTTTGCATGTTTGTCACACTTAAGTGTTTTGGAACA
>JAFFST010050770.1:153408-164532 GCA_022414735.1 Noturus placidus | reverse complement strand
ACCCAATTTTTCAGTTTTTTATTTGTTGAAAAAGTTTGAAATATCCAATAAATTTCGTTTCACTTCATGATTGTGTCCCACCTGTTGTTGATTCTTCACAAAAAATTACAGTTTTATATCTTTATGTTTGAGGCCATAAACGTGGCAAAAGGTCGAACAGTTCAAGGGGGCCAAATACTTTCGCAAGGCACTGTATTTGAATAATCACTCAATCAGCAAGGATATACAATATAAACATGCTTTGACAAATGCAGTCAGTGTATATGTTGTGTCACAACGTTTATCCTTAAAGTAATCGTGTTTTTTTATTTGTCTTGAAACTATTCATCCAGCATTTATCCTTAAAATTATTTGTCTCCCTTATACTTGAGTACATACTTAAACAACATTAACAATAGTGCAGACTCCTCCCCTATCAACCCTGCTGAAAAAGAAACAAAAATAGAAACCATCACAGAAATCCTAATGGTTTCCACTACAAATAATATTACAAACCATCAGCTATTAACCATTAAAACCATTATTGGGCCTTAATGGTATCCACTAGACATAATATGCCACAAATAGAAGGCAACAAATTACCAGTCCCACAAGGACCATTACAGTTATAACCAATACAATTGCCATTATAGGTGCATCTAAAAAAAAAGTGAATATAGTGGAAAAGTTAGTTTTTTTTTTCCGGCAATTTAATTCAAAAAGTGGATCTTTAATATATTCTAGATTCATTACACAAAAAGTGAAATATTTCAAGCCTTTTTGTTTGTTCGTTTTAATCGTGATGATTACAGCTTACAGCTCATTGAAATCAAAAATCCAGTATCTCACAATATTATAATAAAAAAAATATAATACAGTATTTATAATATGCATTTCATTTGTAATTTGTAACTACACAAAATGTCGAGGAAGTGAGTTATATTGTTATTTAAGACGTTCAGCAAAACACCCCTGTCTAAAGATGCTTTCAGGACTGGTATCAAATGTAACATGTAGTCCAAGTTATAAACCACCAGATGGCAGAAATGACCTGCTGTGTTGTCTTGCAGCTGCTTCATGGTCAACCAGTGGCAGTAAACATCGGCATCCACCCAGTTTACATCATCACTCATTTTGCCTCCCTGTCACTCAGGATCATTCAGCAAAACCCCACTCAGGTTTCTGTGCTTTCAGAATAACTTTGGAGAATTTATCTAAAAAAAAAATTTTTAATGATAAATTATTCAGTTACACTTTCACGCAATTAAATAAAGATTTAAAGGTTTATTGGGCTTGTTAGAGATTGTTTAAAGAGTTCTACCTGAAACCTGTTCTGATAGGGAAACACTCAGTTTTGGAGTTTGACATAGCATTGTTATATAAAACCAGGACAAATGGGAAAATATGGCTCTTATTATTTATTTTGTTCATGTAAAACTAGGCTACAGTTACCTACGTTGTTTGTAGAACTTGCGTAAAGGAATAAATGACAAACATCAAGTATAAAAATTAGAAATTAAAAATACACCATGAAATGTCAAATGTCCACCTCAATGTTAGATTTTATGGCTGTTCTACAGCCTCATGAGGGATGTACTTTTTAATTTGTGAAATGGAATTAACACACAGTTGAGGACGTGTTGAGTGATATTTCCATCCTGTAACTGAAGTCATCTTGACCTCACTTGTGGATGTTTTTCCTACACTGATTCGTTTACTGGCCAATTTGTTGATTTTGTAGAATTGTTTCAATTGTGCACATACATGGCATGAATGAGATGTGTTACTAAAAATGTCCATCCATCTGTCCATCCATCCTCAACTGCTTATCCGTAATCGGGTCGCGGGGGTAGCAGCTCCAGCAAGGGACCCCAAACTTCCTTTTCCCGAGCCACATTAACCAGCTCTGACTGGGGGATCCAGAGGCGTTCCCAGGCCAGTGTGGAAATATAGTCTTTCCACCTAGTCCTGGGTCTTCCCCGAGGTCTCCTCCCAGTTGGATGTGCCTGGAACACCTCCCTGGGGAGGCGCCCAGGGGGCATCCTTACCAGGTGCCCGAACCACCTCAACTGACTCCTTTCAACGCAAAGGAGCAGCGGCTCTACTCTGAGTTCCTCTCGGATAGCCGAGCTTCTCACCCTATCCCTAAGGGAGAGGCCAGCCACCCTCCTGAGAAAACCCATTTTGGCCGCTTGTACCCGCGATCTAGTTCTTCGATCACTACCCAACCTTCATGACCGTAGGTGAGGGTAGGAATGAAAATTGCCCGGTAGATCGAGAGTTTTGCCTTATGGCTCAGCTCTCTTTTCGTCACAATGGTGCGGTAAAGCAATTGCAATACCGCTCTCACTGCTCCGATTCTCCGGCCAATTTCCCGCTCCAATGTCCCCTCACTCGTGAACAAGACCCTGAGGTACTTTAACTCATTCACTTGGGTTATGTTCTCATCCCATACCCGGAGTAGGCACTCTATTGTTTTCCTACTGAGAACCATGGCCTCAGATTTAGAGGTGCTAATCCTCATCCCAGCCGCTTCACACTCGGCTGTGAACCGATCCAATGAGTGCTGGAGGTCATGGACCGATGATGACATCAGGACCACATCATCTGCAAAAAGCAGTGATGAGATCCTTAGGTCACCAAACCGTAACCCCTCCCCACCATGACTACGCCTCAATATCCTTTCCATGGATATCACAAACAGGATTGGTGACAAAGCGCAGCCCTGGTGAAGACCAACCCCTACCTGGAACAAGTCCGACCTTTTGCTGAGCATCCGGACACAGCTCTTGCTTTGGGTGTACAGCGATTAGATAGCCCTAAGAAGGGAACCCCTCACCCCATACTCCCTCAGCACCTCCCACAGTAGACCCCTGGAGACCCGGTCATATGCCTTCTCCAGATCCACAAAACACATGTAGACTGGATGGGCATACTCCCAGGCCCCTTCCAAGATCCTTGCGAGAGTAAAGAGTTGTTCCACGACCAGGACGGAATCCGCATTGTTCCTCCTCAAACCGAGGTTCGACTATCGGCCGAACGCTCCATTCCAGCACGTTGGAGTAGACTTTACAAGGGAGGCTGAGAAGTGTGATACCCCTATAATTGGCGCACACTCTCTGGCACACTCCCTTTTTAAACAGGGGGACACCACCCTGGTCTTCCACTCCTTGGGCACTGTCCACGACTTCCACGCAATGTTAAAGAGGCTTGTCAGCCAAGACATCCCCTCCACACCCAGAGCTTTCAGCATTTCTGGACGGACCTAATCAATCCCCGGGGCTTTGCCACTGTGTAGTTGTTTGACTACCTCACTGACCTCCTCCATGGAAATTGATGATGCTCCCCCATCAGCCTCCACCTCTGCCTCTACCATAGAGGGCATGTTAGTCGGATTCTGGAGTTCCTCCAAGTGTTCCTTCCACCGTGCAATTACTTCCTCAGTTGAGGTCAACAGCGTCCCATCCCTACTGTACACAGCCTCGATAGTTCCCCGTTTCCCCCTCCTGAGGTAGCGCATGGTTTTCCAGAAATACCTTGGTGCCGACCGAATGTCCTTCTCCATGTCCTCTCCGAACTTCTCCCACACCCACTGCTTTGCCTCTTTCACGGCAGAAGCTGCAGCCCTTCTGGCCTGTCGGTACCTTGCAACTGCCTCCGGAGTCGTCCGGGATAACACATCCTTCTTCAGTCGGCCTCCTTCTTCAGTCGGACGGCTTCCCTGACCACCGGTGTCCACCACGGTGTTCGAGGGTTACCGCCCCTTGAGGCACCTAAGGCCTTGAGACCACAGCTCTCTGCCACAGCTTCAGCAATGGAGGCTTTAAACATTGCCCACTCAGGTTCAATGCCCCCAACCTCGACAGGGATGCCAGAAAAATACAGCCGGAGGTGTGAGTTGAAAATCTCAAGGACAGGGGCCTCCTCCAGACGTTCTCAGTTCACCCGCACTATCTGTTTCCAGGGCTTTCCAGGTCTGTCCAGAGTCTTCCCTGACTCCTTGATCCAACTCACCACCAGATGGTAATCAGTTGACAGCTCAGCACCACTCTTCACCCGAGTGTCCAAAACATGCGGCCTCAGATCAGATGATATGATTACAAAATCGATCATTGACCTTCAGCCTAGTGTGCTCTGGTACCACGTACACTTATGAGCCTCCTTATGTTCGGACATGGTATTCATTATAGACAGTCCATGACTAGCACAGAAGTCCAATAATAAATGCCCGCTCAGGGTTTAGATCAGGGAGGTCGTTCCTCCCAATCACGCCTCTCCAGGTATCTCCATCATTGCCCACATGCACGTTGAAGTCCCCCAGGAGAACTATGGAGTCCCCTACTGGTGCCCCATACAGGACTCTGTTCAGGGTCTCCAAGAAGGCAGAGTACTCTGAACTGGTGTTCAGTGCATATGCACACACAACAGTCAGAGTTTCCTCCCTACATCCCGTAGGCGTATGGAGGCAACCCTCTCGTCCACCGGTGTAAACTCCAACATAACGACACTCAGCCAGGGATTCTGTCATTTTACAAAATAACTCAGAGAACAATAAAATAATAGGAATGTAATTCACATCTAGATAAAATATTTAAAGTTCACTGTTCAGTGTCACTGCATGGCTCTGCATTGAAACAGCATTCTATCCAGTATTCCTGCCTCATGTCCAGTGTTCCTGGTATAGGCTCTGGATACACCGTGACCTTGACAAGGATAAAGCGGTTACAGAGAGTGAGTAATTGAGTGCTTGTCTGCACAATTACTATGGATTATTATTATTATTATTATTATTATTATTATTATTATTATTATTACCTGCATGTCCTTCTCACAAAGACATCTGGACATTACTTGAGGCCAGCGTTCGTTCCTCCACAGTGTGTGAATCATTAGGTTTGCTTGATTTAGACCTTCCAATGAGGCTATTAATTAACCTGTCAGATCTTTCCGACCATTTGTAGGTTTAACCCCTGAAGTGAAGTCATTGAGTTAGCATTACTTCATTCTGGGGCCTCTCATTGATTAATCTGTGACCAACTGAGAGTGTCTAACACTCCATAAATATCGGTAACTCATTTTTATCTATGAAGAGTTGAACCAGAACTGCTGTTATTTGTTATTTATTAGTTCTCTATACAGAATGGAGGCTGGCTACAGTAACAAAAAAAAAAACACTATAAATATAAGACCCAAATAAAGTCATATTCTATCTATCTAAATATCTATCCATCCATCCATCCATCCATCCATCCATCCAGTCATTCATTCATTCACATAGCTCTTGTGCATCTCAAACTAAAGCAGCTGTATGTTGCATTTTGAAAATCCCCATCTACTGATAAATGTTTTTTAAATTCCTTTTGCAGGAATCTCTGGTTTACCAGGTATTAAGTAATTGTCCTGGTATAAGATGATTTATCACCCCTAGATGATGCAGAAATCAAGTGATAGAATGTTTTAAATCAAAGTATATAATCAGATATTATTGCTCAAGTTCAGACTGCATCACAACTCTACAGGCTATTTGTTCTTTTTGTTCTCTTTACAACAGCAGCTTGATAGTTCATTACCTTTATCTGTTCTGCATCACTCCTTTTCTTTAAATTGCTTTGAGGTTGGAGGAGTGATCATAATATTTGTATTTGAATGCACAGATGAAGATAAAGATATACACATGAAATATATGGGAAGATGAGAAAAACTCTCACAAAGGTAGGAATTGAGTTGAGGTGGCAGTCACAGTGCAAGTCTCTGCAGGCTGCTTGCTAAGTGATACGGTTCAGCTGAAGGTAATGTTCTTTGGTGTTGTTGGAGCAGTAAAGTGGAACGTGTTTGCTCATATGAGCATAGGAGCCAGCAATGAATTAGTCCAGAAGGTATTATGTTCTTAATGTCATTTTTTTTCAATCAAAGGCTTGTCTATTGAATTAAAAAAATATTTATCTATATAAAAAAATCCGCATCATATTACTCACTAGAATGAGTCATGCTGTAATAGAGTTTTATATAGTGTTTATTTCACTTGTTAACATGTGGTAGGAAAATAACGTTTAGGGTCTAGACCTAAAAAAAAAAAAAATAGCACTCATAAAGTTCACCAAAAATATAATTTTTCATAATAGAGCACTGTGTTATATTTCAGGGGAACTTTATAATACAATGTGTTTGAGAAAGCAGACACTTTTCAGTTTCCACTTGGTTATGGTACTTTTACACAGTTGTACCACACCAGTGCTCCTCAGAGACTAATATTTCCACTCTTCAGCACTTCAGATCCGGGTTGCTGAGAGTTTTTATAGTGGCTCTACCATATCAGTTGCAGGCAGTAACATTTGCAATGGTCTAGTTACTTACCACAGCGATTAAGTGAAAATAATAAATAAATAAATAAATAAATAAATAAACAAATATGAACTCTGTAATGTGGATTTATAAATGTACACCAGATTGCAGGATTACAGTAATAATGTTTGAGAGGAGATAAATGTATACACGTGTTAAGGTTTCTTCAACAAATGGCAAAAAGTCTTAGAGACATGCAAAAAAATGCTGTAGAGCAAGGATGCCTTCAAAAATAATTAAATTAAATGTGTTTATATAGAAAAAAACACACACTATAAAGAGCAGTAAACATTAATAAATGTAACAAAGTCAATTATAAAACCCTTTGCTTTAAAAAAAAATTGTAGTCTTAGGAAGAATTAGTGCAATTTTTTCTTACAGAACCAGCCACAGTTCTTCTGAAGACTTGCTTCTTATTTTTGCAGAAAAATCCATCAGCCTTCATTGTGTTTTTTTTTTGTCTGAAAAGTGGTCTCCTATGTAATATACTGCTTTCTTTACTGACATACAAACATTTTTCTGTAATGTTTAATTTTGTGCAGGAAAACTAATGTTCAGAAATATAAAATGTTTTTGTACTGACCCAATAATGTAGAAGTCATAAAATAAAAATTTGTACTAAAAATAGAGTGCCTACAACTTTTGCACAGTGCTCTACTGTATATTTCATACAGGTGGAATGTACTGATTTTACAGTCTCTGCCTCATTCATGTTGAGTGCTGTATATTACTGTCATAGCTACAGTCTTGGAAAAATAAAAGGTTCCATCTTAAGGGAACTCGTAAAGAATCTATATTGGAGCTATATGTCATCATTTCAGAAATGCTTTTTACAGAACCGTCAACTACTAAGTAAATCAGAAATATTATTATATGTTGATTAAATTTTCCTCAAATCCTCTGTTGTTCTATTATCTGGTTCTGCATAGAACATTTAAAGAGGAATGAACCATAGTGAAACTTAAGGGGTTTTCTTTTTTCAGATAGGACCAGTTTAGAACACTAAGAAATATTTTAACTATCCAAACCTCCAAGTTTGAACATACTCACACATTCAATTGCCTCTTTATCCTGGTCAGGGTCTCAGTGGCTCCAGAGTCTATCCCGGGAACATTGGTCCGGAGGCGGAAACGCACCCTGAATGGGACACCAGTACATCTCTGGGTTGTCAGGCTTGAACAGTTTATTAACATGATTGTTGCAATGTGTTGATGAGTGATTTTCTCTTTCATACACCTGTTCACTATAAAAAATGGCATTATACACTATACTGTATTTTTATTTATTTATTTAGCGTTCTGTTCACCCTACCCGGGTATGGACGACATCTTCTGTGATGCATCTCAGAGGATTAATTGGCTAGATACCGCGAGGGGGCGCCAACCCCAGGGGAAACACACATTCATACACTACGGACACTTTAGATACGCCAATCAGCCTAGCATGCATGTTATTGGACTGGGGGAGGAAACCGGAGCACCTGGAGGAGGCCCCCGACGCACGGGGAGAACATGCAAACTCCGCACACACATGGCCCCAGCTCGAACTCGGGACTCAAACCCCGGACCCTGTAGGTTTAAGCCAAACATGCTAACCACTAAGCCACCATGCACCCCCTATACTGTATGGCCAAAAGTGTATAAACACCTGCCCATCTAAACCATATGTGGGTCTTTCACAAACTGTTGCCATAAAGTTAGGAACACACATTTATCTATAATGCCTTTATATGTTGTAGCATAACAATTTCCTTTCACTGAAACTAAATGGCCACAACCTGTCCAGCATGACAATGCCCCTTGCACAAAGCAAAGTCCATGAAAAGATTGTTTGCCAAGGTCAGAGTGGAAGAACATTTGTGGCCTGCACAGAGCCCTGGCCTTAAACACCTTTGAGATAAACTGGAATACAGACTGCACACCAAGTTTCTTCACCCTGCACCAATGCCCAACCTCATTAATGCTCTTGTGGCTGAATGAGCACAAACCCCCACAACTATGTTCCAAGATCTAGTGGAAAGCCTTCCCAGAAGAGTGGAGGCTGTTATAACAGCAAAGCTTGGACCAATTCTTTTTTAATGCCCATAGTTTTGCAATAGCCACATATGGCGTGATGCTTAGGTGTCCACATACTTTTGGGCATATAGTGTAAAATAAAAGACTTTCACTCACATCTCCATTCTGATGCTAGTTCCTAGTAATCTCAATATGGTTGTAATTACACTTCACCTTCATCTACATCAGAATGCTTCTGCATATGGTTCAGGTGAACAGTTAGGCATGCCTTTGACCATGATTAACGGCGTGTGTCTTTGCAACATATCTGGCTTGAAATCGTCTTGTCCATTCCCCATCCAGTGCTGTGCTAAATATACAGTACACCTGCAAGCCATTTGATAAAAGGAAGGTCCATTTGATCCTTCTCTGATCTGGCACTTCTATCGATATTGCTAATGGAGCAGGGAGGTCTTGTGGCTGCTGTTGTTTTGCACCTGTGTTGATCAACCGTACACCCTCTCTGTAGACTTGTGTCTTTCTCCTGCTGATGTTCAGATGGTTTGGATTCTGTACTGTACACATAGTGCACAATTGCTCAGCTTATTGGATTGGTGCCACCATATGTCTTCACCTCGGCAGTATTTTAAAATGTAACATATGACTCCCAGAGCTCTGTACCACTTATCAAATCATAGCCATGTTATTGTTACCTCTCTGCTCTGTGTCCCAGTGGAGTATGAAAGTTCATGAAACATGAGTGAAAGCAGCTGTAGTCTAAGTAGCGATTAGCCCAATGACTAGACATCTACCCCAGGCAGTAAAACGTGGTGTCTGTAGCCATGTACTTGTGCGTGCTAAAATATGCTGTGTGTGCATCAGTGGTACAAACAATACCACTCACGGATATGACTATGAGGGTTAGAGTTACCAATTTCAAGGAGCTTGTTCCTGGCTGATTAATAGCCAAAGAAATGAGTGAACAGTCACAACACAAGCATGTCTTAATCTGCCATCTGAAGCCTGGTTGATATTGAGCAGGCTGCATGCTTCAGCTTTTAGTAAAATAGAGAGCTCTTTGTTCCCTGTAAAGGCAATGATATGGGATGGCAAGTTCTGTAAAATCCTAATGGAAGACAAGTGATTCTCAGCACAGAGTGTCGTAACATGAATTCTCCTGCTGAATGCAATTTCATTCATGGAAGAAATTGGGCAGTATGAAAGAAAATGTACAAACACCTAATGAAATTTTAAATCATAAAGGACTCATGTAGGTCCAAATGCTTTGAAGTGTAACTCCAAGAGAAATTTGGAGTTCTGTGGTTCCAGATAGATTTTTGGAGATATTAGCCTTTTTTAGATTCAGAAACATGAGGAACATATGGTCCTAAGTCATTCCAAGTGTCTGGAGAATTAGAGTGAGAAGGTAAAGTCGCATCCTCAACCTTCTCATAAAACAGGTCAAAAGCTTTACGATAAATTCATGTTTTCCAGACCTTATACTGACCCAGTGGGCACACACTGTTCCTGCAGGAAATCTGTTTTTATTTATTGTTCCTCTCCCTTCTGAGAATTCCTCTTTGTTTTCATCTCCTTTCATGAGAATTTAGTCTTGGCAGTATTAAGTAACCATCTTACATCCCTGTATACCCAGGCCATTTTTACTGCATTTAATTTTCTGCTGGATTGACAAGTTATAGCGATTAATCATGAATAATCTTTTGCTTGTGCCACATACAGGAAGAAGGGATTTAGGTTTATCCAGCTTTTAGCTTGCGTTATTGTTCATTATTATTCTTCTTTGAAGACATTCTTTATAAATAAGACAACTGGAGCCCAGTGGTAGCATTTAAAATGATAACATATTATTCCCCCAAGGTCAGTTTGTTTGCAACAGGCTCCATTGTTTCAAATGCAGAGATGATCAATTGCTCAGCATAGTTGCTGAATTCCTGCTGATGAAAAGAGTTTACAGTATGTCCAGTTCACGTTTGTTCCTTAGTTTATTTTTTGAATTACTTTTTTGGCAAAATCCTCTTGCATATTAGGAAATGCACTGGCTTTTTTTAATAGGCATGAAAGCCTGGATTTATCCAAATGTGTGTTCCTTCATATGTGTTTTACAAAGTAATATTTTGATTCCGAGGGAATACTTTTAATACATATACAAAAGTGCATGGGTCTGTGCAGTTTTATTGTTGAAACTTGAAATTTACTGTTGAAATTTGATAATGAAGTTTTATCTCTTAATTTGATAATGAGAATAAATCTAGGCCAATAGTAAATATAGGGAGTAATATATTAGTGGATAGAGTAGTTTTAATGTTTTGGTTCTTGAAATCTTGTAATCCTATAAGGGGTCGTCCATATATTATGTCATCAAATTTTCAGCCCCCTCCCCCCATGTCATCTAACATCATCAGGCCCTTTACCCCCTCCCCCAATGATGATGTCATCATCTTAGATGTACACTTTTACTTTTTTACTTTTACTTTTAGGGGGTCTGGGGCTGCCATGTGTGGTCGGGAATTATCTCCTAATATTTTGTACTTTGTTACAATACCACTGAATAACTCACGTCACACGCACATCCTATGGCGTATAATACGTATAATACGCCACAGGATGTACGTGTGACGTCAGTATTTCTGTTTGTTTGTTTGTTATTTTGGCAATTTGCAAATATTTCAGTAAGTAAATAAGTAAATGAACGTTACAGTAGTGACACTAAACACGGGGACGATGCAAATACATTGATAACGTAATCACATCCGTGAACCCGCCCCCCCGTCGTCATCAGATGTCATCC
>JAFFST010050770.1:133659-149877 GCA_022414735.1 Noturus placidus | reverse complement strand
GTTGTCCTTGACTATTGTTTAAATTGGTTTGATGTTCCGAAACACTTAAGTGTGACAAACATGCAAAGGAACAGGAAATGAGGAAGGGGGCAAACACTTTTTCACACCACTGTACCTCTTTGGGAATTGGTCAATGCTCATTATGTTATCATCTCATTTGTGTTCCATTTTTTTTTTCTATCTGTATCTGTGTTTGGTCTTAAATCTAACATGGAAATGAACTCCAGAAGGGGTTTTTGGGGGAATTACATACGAACCCTTCTACTCTACTACCAGAAACACTACTTGTAAAAAACAATTACTCAAGTAACAGTAAATGTAATAATGTTAATAATTACTTGAGTAAGAGTAATAAAGTATTCAATGAGGAGACTACTCAAGTAGCAAGTTACTAGTTTCTTCAGATCTGATTAAAATGAAATGGAAATCCTGAATCTCAGAATACATAGAGAACTGTAAGTTACACCTCTCCTTGAAAGTCTGTCTGTTTTGTTTATATGATATAAAACCTGGGTTGAAGATGAAGCAGTAACAGTAAAAGTAATAATGTAACAGTGAATGTAATAATTACTTGAGTAAGAGTAATAAAGTATCCAATGAGAAGATGACTCAAGTAGGAAGTTACCAGTTACTTTGGATCTGATTAAAATGAATGGACAATCCTGAATCTCAGACTACATGGAGAACTTTAAGTCACACCTCTCCTTGAAAGTCTGTCTGTTCTGCTTATATGATATAAAACCTGGGTTCAAGATGATGCAGCATATCCCAGTCCTGTGAGGGCTACAATAACACACAACCTGTCATTTTCAACACAAAATCTCTCTCTCTCTCTCTCTCTCTCTCTCTCTCTCTCTCTCTCTCTCTCTCTCTCTCTCACACACACACACACACACACACAAACAATTTCACAACAGTTGGCTGTCTTTATTTTCTCAACATGTTAACAACACAAACTTGTCAGCATCTGCATTTAAACAAGACAACAGAGAACAAAATAACAAACTATGGAACAGAACAGAAGAGAAAGTGTGTGTAGAGAGAAAGTGTTTGTTTTTTTAGTATGTTTGTTAGCGTGTGTGAGTCTGCACGCATGTGTGCAAGTGTGGTTGTCCTGCCTCTGTTGACACGCTCACTTCTTACCCTTCTCTGGGATTAAGCCGCTAAAAAATTGAGCGACTGTCACATCCACATTAAGACAACGTATCGCGAGATATACATCATATAAACTTATTATTAAAACTACATATATTCATTAACATTTAACAGTTACGGAGGAACGTCACCAAATGTAGCAAAGTAAATGGCACTGATAGTTCCTCAACCTCAGCTACATCGCCCAAGTTTATAATTGATTTCAACGCAGGACTGTTGTTTTTTTAAATTCCGCTCATGCAATTATTATTATTTGTGTGTACCCGCCCACAACAGTTTAGTTGGTTATTTTTCCCAAAATATAACCCAGTATCCTAATTTAAACCATGACCTTGACCAGGCAGATACTATGGATGAGTGAATGAACCTTGTAAATGCATTCATGACTCACATTCAAGCCTTCTTTGTCCTGCAAGCTTCATGTCTGACTGCTTGTTCATGCCCACAAGCTTCATATCTGACCGCTGCCTGCTTGAAAGTAAAACCTGCATCCCACAGGATTACAGTCTGATGAAGAAAAAATAAAAAGTGCACCCCCTATTCATATCTGTATTTGTATCTGTTTAGAAATAATTATCTGTTCTTTACAAATATTATTGTTATATATTTGCTCAGTTAGTGCAAATGGAAGCCATTAAGAGGATTAATTATAAGTTTAGACTTGTTCAAGTTCATTATCTTTTAATTACTATCAATTTATTATCAAAATAAATCTGATCTCCCAATTTCGTTTTCTATTACATATAAGGAGAGTTGTGAAAATGTTCAAACTTCATACAGACCTCATAAAAGAACCCTCTGTCCTTATGGAAGCTAGTGTAATGCCGTGATGAAATGAACCTTTAGGAAGGTTCAGATGAATGTTTAGTAACTGTCAGGAAATATAATGGTGAAACAAGACTTTACAATCAAGGGTACATTATACATACCAACATTAAATAGAGTTCTTAGGAAACTTCATTCAACTTCTCAATCATCGCAGCTGAAGATTCTTTCTGACAGTTCTCAGTTTTATTTTGGTTTGTGTTTCTGTGTGATTTGCATACTGTATATTGTTTGTGACATTTTTAAATCAGACGATCATATCACACGTTGTTTCTGTATCATTTTCATGGGGATTTGTCTGTCTGTTCTGTAGTATTCTTCAAGATGACACTGAAACCTTAAAATCTTTGTGGGTTTTAGTGAACACATCATTAATTTCTGATTATAACCCGTGTAATGGTCTCAGGCAGAAATATAGTGTTCTTGTTCTTATTTAAGCATCTAGAAAGACAGTTGTGCAATAAGAAGTTGGGACAGTGGCGTTCTGGGAAAAAATGATGAAATGATGAAAAACAAAGCTGTACTTAATGATAAATTTGCAGATTGTTGCAGGAAGAGCTGTAAGGGTTGAAGGTGTTTCTTAAATCCAAAAAGTTCACTGCACTAAAAGGATGTAAAATATGCATGAAAGCAGCTAAGAATAAACAGCAAGCTCTGACACAAACCCAAGGTCTGAGATTGTAAATAATAGTTGCTCATGAGTCAAACAAACAACATTGGGGTTATGTAACATCCATTGTTACAACATAACAAAAAGATAACCCTTACTGACCATGAAAAAATATGGGAATAAATTGTTTAGGGCAGCACTTAAGACAGGCTCAACAAATTTGACAGCAATTTCTACTAGATAATTCAATTTCTTCCAAGCTTGCAGACCACCCCGTGTCAGACAGTGTTGCCAGGTGGTTGAGTTTTGATGGAATGCATCAGAGTTGAATAAACAATTACTTTTTAAACAAGCAAAGCCAAAGCATATATAAATTAAATTATGCTTGGTGTATTGTTTGCATGCTGGAAGGGAAGGATTGGCTTGGCATTGTAGAATGGCATGTTCTTGGCTGTGTTTCATTGCATCTCCTGTTTTTACTGGGAAGTGACCAAGATGTCATCAGTCAGCACCTGGCACTGGTGCCAGTCAGGTGGAGAAAGGTCACTAGTAACACCGTATGGGGCTGAATTTTTAGCTGGTGCTGTTTCCTCTTCTCAGGATCATGCGTTTCATTATTGCATCAGCTCATTTTGATAATATTAATCCTGACTTTGGGCTTTATGTCACCATGTTTATATAACTTTTAGGGATGTGATGTCTGCCTTATTTTAATATTCAGCTTTTTATAACAGATAATGGTTAATGAATTCTTTATCAGATAACCACTAAGAGAAGGAAATAAGTGAATATGTGGCATAATCAAGCATAATGGTTCCACAGAAATTAATCTCTCCTCATGCCAGCTGTGACATACATATGTACATGCTTGTTTCATACAATACAGAGAAATAGTGAAAAATACTAAACTCACAGCAAAACTTTTACTGAACACCAGCTCAATAGTTCAGTCTGTGTGCTAGGAATGAAAATATCATTGTCACTGGATTAACACCATTTTTGTGATCACAGCGGTAACACATTTGCAATAATCTCTCACTACATGTACAGTGGTGCTTGAAAGATTCTGAGCCCTTCAGAATTGTCTATATTCCTGCATAAATATTATCTAAAACATAATCAGATTGATTTTTCAAGATCCCAATTAAACAAATGAGATACAAATTATACTTGGTCACTTATGTATTGAGGAAAATGATCCATTATTACATATGTGAGTCCAGACGAAGCAAAACAGGGCCAAACCATGATACTATCACCAACATGTTTCACAGATGGGATAAGTTTCTTATGCTGGAATGCAGTGTTTTCGTTTCTCTAAACACAATGTACAGACACTCCCACCTCCCATGCTTCTCATTTTAACCAAAAAGTTCTATTTTGATCTCATCCATCCACAAAACCTTTTTGCAATAGCCTTCTGGCTTGTCTGGGTGATCTTTGAACTGCAGACAGACAGCAATATTCTTTTTTTCCTTGCAACCCTGCCATGCACACCATTGTTCAGTGTTCTCCTGATGGTGGACTCATGAACATTAATGTTAGTCAATGTAAGAGTGGCCTTCAGTTGCTTAGAAGTTGAGAAAGTTTGAAAAATATTGTCCCCCTGTGAAAAGTATTTGCACTGATCCTGATTTCTTCTGTTTTTGTGCATCTCTAATTGTTTCAGAAATTAAATCAAAATCTAAGATAAAGGTAGTGAACCTTTCTAAACAGAGAATTCCACAAAATGAACATCATACCTATGTTAAAGCATGGTGGTGGAAGTGTGAGGGTGTGGGGATGCTTTACTGTTTCAGGGCCTGTGCAATTTGCAATAATTGAGGGAAACATGAATTCTGCTCTCTACCAGAAAATCCTAAAGATGAACGCTCTGTGTTCAATCCGTAAGTTGAAACTTAAGCACAGCTGGCAAAACAATGATCCAAAGGATAAAAGTAAAGCCTAGTCTTAAGCACTACCCAGACAGGACAGTTACAATTCATATCACCCGACCTCTGTGATTCCATGTACAGATTTGGACAGGACTAACATCTCCATGTTTATTGCAGAGGTGGGAGTGTCTGTACATCTGTGCATTTCAGAAGATCATGTGCTCTAGATGCGTGCATTGCGTGCAAGTTTAAAAAACATAAAATTTCTTAATTTACTGATTTGATTGTAATATGCAAACTTTCAAGCACCACTGTATTTGTAGTTATAGTTTCTAGCCAGTGAGTCATAATGAGTCCTCCATATTAGAGGAGAGTCAAGTGTAAAATTAAAATAGTTGTTAAGTGTAAAATTGGCTTATTCTGCAACCCAAGATTCCTAAACTGTCTCCAATGTAGGTTAATATTTAAAGGAATTATATGAATTGTTCATGGTTGCCTCTCACCTCCAGGGTTGAAGGTTGGATTCCTGCTGCTGCCGTGTGTGTGGAGTTTGCATGTTCACCCCGTGCTGCGAGGGTTTCAACCAGGCACTCCGCTTTTCTCCCCCAGTACAAAGACATGCATGGTAGGCTGTTTGGCATGTCCAAAGTATCTGTAGTGTATGAATGGGTGTGTGAATGTGTACATAATTGTGCCCTGTGATTGATTGGCACCCTGTCGATGGTGTACCCCGCTTTTTGCCCCATGCACCCTAGGATAGGCTCCAGGTTTCCCCACGACACTGTAGGATAAGAGATATAGAAAATGGATAGATGAATGGGTGGATATTAAATGTTATTGTAAATATATGGTTTCTCTTCTATCGCACTAGCTTCATATCTATCTGCTTTTCATCGTGCTGTGCCTGCTCGCATCCACATGTAGAGTATAAAACACACTCTCATGGGAATATTTTAGTCCTGATGTGTACCTCTAACTTGAACTCTATGATCATGCTGTTCTCTGCATAAAATATTCCCAGATGTGGCTTTTCTTTTTCATGTTTGCTCATGTGGATGTGGGGCATAATGAATACCCAAATAGTGATTTTATTATCCGAATACTGGTGAAAACCCGTTAAATATGTATTTCAATACCTGACAAGAACCCTAGTAATTTGAGGTTTTTAAGTATTTTGATATTGTTGATATTCATTACTCACAAGGGAGCTCTCTTGCATCGGCTGGGTTTTTTTGTTTTGTTAAATATAATGGGGTGTAACACACTGTTGTCAGGTTAGACATAAAGATTCTAGTAGGATTTATTCAGCCTTTCAGTGGAGGTTATGGAAAACTTATTCTGAGTTTTTCCCTTAACAGGACCCTTTACAAAGACTCAAAGTGACATAGGATTTATACAACAAAAATGTTCATATGAAGACCAAGATAAATTGTATACTATACATATGAATTATAATAAGTGAACGGATTGTTGAAAAATGTATTAATATTAGCAATTAGCCACTTTTGGCCCTTTTCCACTGCATGGTATGGCTCAACAGTGCTTGCTTTGTGTCTAGTTATCCAGTTTAGCGCACTGTATCAGGAGGACAAAATCTATCACGTATCTGTGCAGTAAATATTTTTTAGTCATTGTTCCTAAATAATTGGACTGCTATCTGTGTTTGAAAGTATTGCATGCTGAAAATTTCACAAGCACTGTTATTTCTCTTCTGATCTAAGAACTGGTCTTTGGAGATACTCTCAATGGTATGAAATGCTATAGTACTTTTCAACTCAACCTGAGAGAGGTAAGCTGGTCATGTCAGTGAGAGGTGATATATGTTGGAGACACATTTCCTTTATTGGTTTTCCACTAGACACTGCTGATGTCTTACATATGACACGTTCAGATGTTTTGCCACAAGGGATGCAGCACCTTTTGCAAAAAGTATATGGAGGTGCTTTGGAGGATTTGTTCCACTCTTAGTAAAAGTGACCCTTTTGTTAGTTCACTTGCTCTTTAGAGAAGTGCTTTTACCTTTCTGAGGCACGGATGAAATATGTGGGACATATGGTTAGTTAGGTCTTCTATTATTTTTTGGATGTTATGTTTGTCTGAATTTGGTACAGTTTCACTGTGAAATTGTAGATACCACCTAAGAAGGGAGAAGGCAGTAAATCGTGTGATATCACATCCCTGTGATTAACCTCTTAAACTCCCAGGATTCCAGGTGGATCCGGGTTTATGTTCCTGTCTTGTACCTGCATACCTTTCTGATTAGTTTCACTGAAGTCACTGAATAATTCATAGCAGCACCTGAATAATATGTTAGTAAATTAGTAAATGCCAAGAATTTTAGGGCTTAACTGATTTTAATGCTAATCCCCATATTACTTTATAATGTCTACACAGTATATAATGAATCACAGTTAAAACATTTGTTCTGAATTTTAATGCCAATCCACATTTGCTACTTGCTTTGATGTATCATTTTCACTAAGCTCATGAAGATCTTTTATGTGTGTATTACACACATACACTCACCAGCCACTTTAATAGAAACACCTGTGCACCTGCTCATTCATGCGATTATCTAATCAGGCAACCTTATGGCAATGGCGCAATGTAAAATGAACAAACATGCAGATACAGTTCAAAAACTTCACATCACACATCAGAAATTGGAAAATAAAATGTGATCGCAGTGACTTTGACCATTGTGGAAGGGTTTTTGGTGCCAGATGGTGCAAATACTTGCACGACCCACTCGGTAGCATGGTGCGAACCACTGAAGAGCATAGTGCGGACCAATTAACATGTACGACTCACTGGACAGCGACCAGGGGCACTGGACCGCACAGCATAAATTCATTTGAATTATTCTTAAAAACTGTACTCTAAAATATTTAGTCTACTGCTGTGAAAGTTCCATTAACAGATTGCAAACAGGGCTAGGAGAATATTTGAAGCTATTTTGAATAGTCCTAAAATTCTTAATGGTATTGACAAAGCCCTTGAAAGAAACAATAATAAACCCACAGCAGAGAACAGTTTACGAACAGAACAAAACTTCAGACTTCAGAGGTCTCACTGAAGTGTATTCATATTCAGATTGTTTATCTTTAAACTGTAAGCCTATTTACATTGCTGTAAGTAATTAAATTACTATCTATTTAGTCTCTCCCAGTTTATTTTGCACTGTACTGCTCAGTGGCTCAGGCAGATCTCATGGATCATGCTAGGAGATCCAAACTGGTCCGCTCAACATGGTTAAAACCCGCCCATGCTGCGCTGTCCAGTGGGTCACACATATCAATTGGTCCACTATAACTAATCTCTTGAGTAGCTCAGTTTGGACCAGCTTTTGAGTTGTTTGGTTTCCCATAGATACCTGTTCCTGGCTGACAGGAGTGAAATCAAATGTGGTCTACTGTTGTTATAACCCATCACCCTTAAGTTTTGACATGTTGGGTGCTCCTCTGACCTCTGTCTTCAACAAGCCATTTTTGCCCAAAGAACTGCCACTCACTGGATGTTTTTTGTTTTGAACACCATTCTAGGAAAACTCTGGAGACTTTTGTGGGGAAATCTGGCTGATTGAATAATTGAGTAACTGAGCAGGCATATATATGTTCTTAATAAAGTGGCCAGTAAATATACACTTGTATTTGAACTTCAGAGTCTACAGCTTTAAATAACAACATCCTTAAATGTTATCATCTGGTAAGTTATTAGTCTAAGACATAAGAGAAGAAAAAACATTGTCCTCGATCTGAAAGCTGTTATAGGTCATGTCAAAAACCGACCATCTAAATATATCCTATTCTCATTCCACCCCAAGGGAGTAATATCTGCTAGAGAAAACAACATATGAGACACAATTCCCAAATTAAATTGATTTTTGTTTACTTAAGGACTCGAAAATAGAAGGGACTCTGCCTTGTGAGAATAAATAGCTGTACTCTCTTGATCCATAAGTCATTTTGACAATAACATACACAATGATCCAGGACAGTGTTAGAGGACACATTTTTGGATGTTGGTGGATGTAAGATTATGTACAGTACCTGTACATTTTTTTCTGCCAATCATATATGTCTATCCTAACCTACAATTATCCTCTTAATGCTGCTTTAAAACAAAGCAAAAAAAAAAATGCTGCTCCTCATTATGTTGCTTCCAGTCTGACTTTCATCGGGTACCTAGATTTCCAGCTTTGCTGCTATTGATTGAGCTGGATCTGAATAAGGATTTCTGTTTAGACACAGAGAGTGAAGTAGGCCCAATTTGTGACACAGATAAAAATGTTGAAGTCTCACTAAGCAGCATTTAAGCCAGTTTCTATTATCCTTCACACTTTCAAAACAGCACAGAGCTCTTTCAAGAAAATCTCCCTCTTAGGAAAACAAGCCCCTGGTCAGAGCAGCTCGCTAAGTGCGTGAAATCCCTGAACGCTAGTGTTTTTAGAAACTCAGTCGCCCAGAGCCAAAGGTCAGGAGCACTCGGCAGGGCTATACATCAAACTGACCAAGCAATGTTTCTGAGTGCCATGAAAAGTGTATAAACTTCCTCCCAATTTCTAAGTCTGTGATTAAAAGATCCATCTGACAGAAGAGCAGATGGATCTTTTAGTTATAGAACACCTAATTGCTCATGTGATTTTGATTTGTTTAAAATATTATCAGTTTTAAGTACTGATACCAATCTAGTTTAAAGCATTTTGCAAATAGATAGTCATGCTTAACTTTTTACCACATTTTTAAACAATTTTCCAGACCTAGTCCATTTCATTTTTACCTTGAATCAATTCTTTCATTTTTATAATGTCACAATTTTGTCAAGATACAGATTGTGTTCTCACAGGTTTTAAGGGATTAGGTAGCTGTTTAGGTAGCCTACACAAAATCGTCACCAACTGCATTCCAGATTTTCAGTTATTATAATCTATTTTGTTTTTCATAACTAAGAGAGCTGCAAAGAGGATTTTTGTCAACAAAATTTTCAGCAATTAATAAGACCACCTTTTATGTGACTACTCAGGAAGCAGCAAACCCATGTCTCATACTGCTTAGCAATGGACATACAGCAATAGTGTTTCATCATATTCAGGGCTTCCTTTATTTGTGTCTGTTTTCTTTTACTCCTGAACCAAACTGCATCCATGTTTGCTTAGTATCGTGTCAAGACTACATTTTCTATTATATTTGATTATGACATTAAATATGGACTGAATATGGTTATATATGATAATGAGTCTTTATTAATCACATATACATTACAGCACAGTGAAATTATTTTCTTCACATACCCCAGCATGTTAGGAAGCTGGGGTCAGCCATGATACAGCGCCACTGGAGCAGAGAAGGTTAAGGGCCTTGCTCAAGGGTCCAACAGTGGCAGCTTGGCAGTGCTGGAGCTTGAACCCCCTACCTTCTAATCAGTAACCCAGAGCCTTAATCGCCAAGCCACCACTGCCCATAAATATAAATGACCCATCCATCCATTTTCTGTACCACTTATCCTGCACGGGGTTACAAGAAGCCTGGAGCCTATCCCAGAGAACTTGGGGAACAAGGCAGGGGACACCCTTGATGGGGTGCCAAACCATCACACACACATTCACACACTATGTTCAATTTGGAAATGCCAATCAGCCTACAACATTTGTCTTTGGACTGGGGAAGGAAACTGGATTATCCGGAGGAAACCCTGAAGCATGGGGAGAACATGAAAACTTGCACACAGAAATTGAACCCCCGACCCTGGAGGTGTGAGGCAAATAAAGTCAGAAGACACAGCCTATTTAAAGACTATTTAATTGGGGTGTTGCTGGATTTGTACTCTTATTCCTCTAAACATTTGTAAATTCTCTCTGACCACATTTCCAACAGGAGAATTTGAGATCCATGCCTTGCTTTCAGACTTTGGGTTGAGTTTTAAAGGGCATCATTCCTTAACATTTACAAAATCATCCAGTTTGCTTTAATGTTGAGCTCAGTTTTCTTGCAGCTCTACTTATTAAAGCTTTACTGCTTTAAAAATGGTTGCTTTGCAATACACCATGGGTAACGTTCAGAAGCAATATTGTGAGTAGCTCCCATCCTGTTAAAAAAAAAAATGTAGTGATTAATCCACTCACATCGACTGAGCTCCTAGTGGGAAAGAACAAGATAAATATACATTCATCCGGACCTCCTGCTGTTCATGGTGAGATGATAACCTTCCTTTATAGCATACATACAGCAATCCAAACAAACTGGACTTTTTTTAAGGTTCCCATTTCATTTTATACAAATACTCTTTTATTTCTGTGGAGTGCAAGTTGATAACCATTTGAGAATAGCAAGATTTGCTTAAAAAACAAATAAATTATTATGGTTACTTATAGCTAACACTGCATTACCCTGTTATTACTGTAAACACTCTTGGATCTGCCCCATTTAGAACTAAGCTCCAACACAGACCATATGGCCTTGAAGTCGGATTACAGTAGGTAGCTCCATCACACTTTTTGATGTGAGAATGGGGTCTTTATCCCAGCAAGCAGTAAGATACGTTTTCGGTCACCATGTTTCTGAAGTCATGAATCATATCTGATCTCTGTAGTTCTATCTAGGCTTGATGACAAAGAATACAAACATGAACAAAGTGCTGAGTTTCTGACTAACTACAAACTTAAATAGCTTTGATGCTCTCAGTTAGGGCTCTGAATATCTTTCTCTTGGCAGAGCTTGGTGGGTTCTGTAGTCTGAAACCTACACTCTTTTTACCAGGTTCTCTTTGGCAGCTGACCCAAAGAGCAACCCTGTCAAAGGGCAGATATTGCAGTGTTGATTTACGTGTGTGCATCAACATGGACTATGTCAACCTGGCTCTATAAATAAACCAGGTTGGCAGAGAGCTGCCCCATAGCCTTGCCTAGGTGTCACTGCTAAGATAGAGTTTTCAACCAGCTCTTCCACAGAAGGATAATATTTGCAGACAGAGGTAAGTGTTTCAGTGCAAGCAGCAAAATAGCTAACAAACTGCCTAATGTCATACGGTCTTACCAGAATGTTATTAGTGCATCTGCATTCAGCAGGCATGTGGCCTATGATATGAATTCTGTGTGCGGTATAGCTTATGGTCCAAAATGCTCTGTTAATGCTTTCATTTAAGTCTTTGTATTGTGTCACAGTGAAACCTTTCATGACCAGCTCCATGCGAAAGAGTATTTGGTCCTGTGACTCACTATACAGTCCTTTGACTCACCAAGATGACTGTCATGGCTTCTTCAGAGGCTGCCAGTGGTGCATGAAAGCTGACAGAAGCAGGTCTGGCTGGAAGTGAATACACTGCACTGTTAGCCTTCTTCTCACAAAAGAAGCCATAGACATAGCAGAAAGACTGATCCACAGGCTGTGAGGAGAGCTCTGGTGAAGGACATATGCACTGACTACCGATGGATTCAGCTGAGCTATGTCTGATGTCAGGTCTGAGAAGAGACTTAGATAACTTTCTTGGCTTCTTGGTCTGCTACAAAGTCAACCGTAAATACAGGAGATCAGAGATGCTTCCTTAAAATAGTGACTGCTGAGGTAGTGAGCACATAATGGTTCTCATCTTCAGAAATTCAGCTAATGTAGCTGGCTAGCCATGGGCAGTACCTCAACACTCATGTGGCATGTAGTCACATGTGCATTAATCAGCTTGACAGTGGGAGATGTGGAAAACTCTGAGCGGAGAAGGACACAGAAGACCCTACCTGCTGGAAAAATGAGGGTGCATGACAGGTGACCCAATTTCATCCCCAGTGTTTGCTAACCTGGCAGGCTCAACAGCAAACAGTGTCCAATACAGTGAGGGAGACCCACTTGACCATGATAGCTGAGGTTAGCCATAGATCCACTGCAGAGGCTGTAGAACTGAGACAATAACCCAGAGGGCGATATACTGGGGGAAAGTTAAGGGAATGTTAGTAACTTAACAAGCTCAGTTGTGAAGAGTGCAGTAGGCGTGAGAGAGAAGCATTCAACCACACTAGCAACATATTGTCATAGGCCCACCAGTCACAGTAAAGTAACAGTTTCGTATGAGATACACACACACAGAAGACATCTGGACTGTATGTATAAGACCACAAAAGGAAAAGGAAAGATGTCTGGTATGACAGTTTATCTCTTGCAAATACTGTGTGACATATCATCTTGGGACTTTGTTAAAGGTTGTATCATGCATACACATGCACACAAGACCCGTGCACAAATATGCAGGTAGTTTGGAAGGATAAAATAGAACTGAATATTACCAAAAGAATAAAACGATACAAAAACTAGTGTAATTAACTTTCAATCTGTAGCAGATATAGCAGACAAACAAAACCGATGTACAGATGCTTTTGATTTCCTTTTTTAAAACAAAAAGTCTTATTTAACAAAACATACACATCATAAAAATAGTTTTTTAAAAAGCAGAATTGGTTTCAACTGTGTTGTTTGTTTCTGCAACGTAAATATTTATGTACTGCACAGTGTCTGTGATAGCAGAGTTGTGTCTGTCTGTTGAGCTAAGCCAATGTCTTAAAAATCCACATACATAACTTAAATGTCTATTACAAAAGTGAAATCACATCAGAAACTTATTTAATTTTCAAAGCTTATTCCTAAAAGCCTTTCTTTTCATATTATACACTATAATTAATAAACATCAGTAAGATTGGTGATTGCACCAAAAAACAATAATCTGAGTTTGGTCTCATGGGTTTGTGATTACAAAGAAACTAATATCCCTATAATTTCCCAGGGTCACAATGAACTGCATACTTCTCACCTTTACAATAACAGACAAAGCATAGGTGTGAGGTGCTCCTTCACCTCACTGTTTCTACTTTTAAAACTGGTCCGTGTTGGACACAAGTTTCAATTTAAAATCCCGAAGCAGCTATGCTGTCTTTATATCAAATGTTGTCTAATATTTAATTATACAAAATTCATTATTGAAATATTGTCCTAGATTTTTTTTATTGTGAATTACAATTCAGTACAATTAAGAACAATTCAGATTGCAATCCTAGAATGAAAAAAGCACTAACAATATTGTGAATTGAATAATCTACAGCAGCATTAACCCTTTCTGCTTATACAATTTTATGTCTTCCCAAATGGGCAAACGACGCTGAAATAGTTTAGATTTCTTCCAGATGACAACACATTACAGTCTTTGCAGTCTGGGTCTGGTGTCATACTAGAAGAATACGTATTCTTTGATTAATATTATCACAACATCACGTATCTTTTGGCAATATGTAGTCTGAAAGAAAAGTAATAATGAGGTAAATAGACTGTCTTTTCTGGTCAATAACAGTCAGAGGCTTTATGTAAAAAGTTAAATCATGCCTAACTGACTGAGCATGTGCTACCATATGGACATCATCAAATTCTGAGTTCTCACTTGTTTCTCCTTTTCTTCGTTTATTCTTAAAGTCACATACAAGAAAATTAATCCATTAAAATTCATTGAGAATTTTTTAATTGTCTAGACATTTTTGTTTTATTCATGCAATGATCTAGTCAGCAACAGCACAATGTAGAATTTCAAGCAGATACAGGCCAAAGAGCTTCAGTGAATGTTCACATCAAACATCAGAATGTGGAACAAATGCCAGACAGGCATGTTTGAGAGTATTTCAGAAACTGCTGATATATTGGAATTTTCATACAAACAGTCTCTTGAGTTTACACAGAATTGTCAGAAGAAAAAACAAAAACCTTGGTAGAAATGTCTTTTTGGTCACAGAGGCCATAATCAGTATTTACAACTGTGGTGAGCAGAAAAGCATCTCCGAATGTACAACACGCTGAACCAAGAGAAGGATGGGCTTCAACAGTACAAGATCACATTGGGTTCTACTCCTGTCAGCCAAGAACTAGCTTCTGCGTCTACAAATCCCAGGAGATTAGCAATTTTTGAAATACTCAAACCAGCCTGTCTGGCACCAATAACCATGTCATGGTAAAAATTACTGAGATCACATTCCCCCATGTTTGATGTGAAGATTAACTGATTTCTTCAGTTTTTGTGTATATCTCCTATGAAATAGTTTGAGATCATCAAACAAAACATAATACAAAAGCAACCTCAATAAACACATGATACAATTTTCTTTTTTTTTTATTGAAGCAAAAAAGTTATCCAACATTTATCACCAATGTGAAAAACTAATTGCCCCCCTAAACATAAAATCTGGTTGTGTCACCTTTAGCAGGAATAACTGCAAACAAAGGCTTCCGATAACTTATTTCACTTACTTCTAGGACTAGAAGCTAGGACCTATACTTTGGATCATTGTCTTGCTGCATAATCCAGTTCCTCTTGAGTTTCAATTTATGGACTGAAGACCAGACATTCTCTGTTTCCCTCAATTATTTCAAGTTGCCCAGGCCCTGAAGCAGCAAAGCATCTCCACACAATCACACTGCCACCAGTGTTTGGATGAATAAGTATTCTCTCCTGGGGAAGATGAGGGTGTGTATCTGAATGGGATCTGTTATACAAATATAGTTTTGTATATTTTGATTAATAATTCTATGTTTGTCAGGAAGATCGTTGTATTTGAATTTATATGTCCTAGTGTCAAAGAGCAACAGAAATTGTCTTACAGAGCATTTCCTGTTCCCTACAGTGATGGTCAATATGACTCGCTTGTGAACCTGATGGTGTGTTTCTTTGGAGGAAGTAGTTCTCAGAGACTAAAAATAATGATGTACTGACTATTAATTACACTTATTATTGCTTATGGCTGTGGTTCTTACACAGTTGGGCCTTAAAAGTTTGAAAACCTTTATGATTTAATTGTGAAAGTGAAAAAGAGCTGAATATTTCTAAAACACAGTCATATCATAAAAGTCAGTTGCTTGAAATCATGCACGCTTGGTTATGTGAATGATTGATGACTATGGCCATTTATTACTTTATACATTGTATTTTATTCCTTGCATCATATATTGTCTGTGTTAGTGTGGTTCTTGTCATTCATTAAGTCGTATCTGGCATTCTGGTTTGGCTTCGGTTAAAGGTTTTGCTTAATTCATTTGCACGAAACACCCTCAGAACATTGTGCAATAAGAATTTCCTCAGAGCATGCTGACATTTGATGACATAGCGAAACAATTTAAAGTTTATTTTCATGTTCTTTCAAGTGTTCACTTTCACAGTGCATGTGTTGTGTGTTAGAATATGACCACTTACTTTGATTTATTATTTACACAGTATAGTAGCTGTTTTTCTAAGAATGTACTGCATGGTGTTTTTTGTATGCTTCAGGGTCTTTCTGAATTAAGGAAGATCTTGATTCTTGTGTATGCGGATTACTTGGTTAACCTTAGTAAAGCCACTTGGGGAGATGGCATATGAACTTTGACCTGGTATCAGTTACCTCTGCATCTCCACTGGTGGAAAGTTCACCCAGGTCATTTGGAGGGCTCTGAGACTATTTGGGTCAGTTACTTGTGTCCACACACTTCTTGGACACATACTAGCTGTGGCTGGCTTCTGTGTGTTACTAGTGGTGGTTTATGGATGTTGATAGATTTATTGCCCATGGAAGAATCCAGCTGCAGTTTATACACAGCTAAAATTGCCAAGCATGAAACTTGTGTCAGCTTTCAGTTCCAGTAGGACTATTATAATTTTGATAATCCATGGCAGTGAATTATCAGAAGTCTGGCCACATGACATAAGAGCAGTATAATTCTTCAGGCCTCCTCAGATAAAAAAAAAAAAAAAAAAGAACAG
>JAFFST010050770.1:110909-132220 GCA_022414735.1 Noturus placidus | reverse complement strand
GTTGATTCTTCACAAAAAAATTACAGTTTTATATCTTTATGTTTGAGGCCTGAAATGTGGCAAAAGGTCAAACAGTTCAAGGGGGCCGAATACTTTCGCAAGGCACTGTAGAAAGAAAGAGGGTCCAAAAAAATAGCTAAATCTGCAAAGCCCAGCTTATTAATAGATGAAAAAATAAATTCTCTTTCAGGCTAGTGGTTGTTTTTTCATCTCTTATACAGGGTTTTGGGATGCTGCTAGATAAATGACCAGTTGTGCATGGTTGATTTACATTCATTTATTCTAAATCCAATTCAGCACATCAGACAAATTGCAAAATGGGAAAATGGTAAATGGCGCACTTATATAGCGTTTTTATCCAAAAGGCTTTACACTGTGTCTCATTCACCCATTCACACACACACATACACACCAGTGGTAGCAGAGCTGCCATGCAAGGTGCTAGCTTGCCATCGGGAGCAACTTGGGGTTCAGTGTCTTGCCCAAGGACACTTCAGGATGTGAAGTCATGTGGGCCGGGATTCGAACCACTAACCCTAAGATTGGTGGACAACCCGCTCCAACTGCGCCACAACCGCCCCAAAGCTAGATTTTGTAGCTTTTCTACTATTATTTACTATTTTTGAGAAGGTTTTTTTATATTCAGTACTCATTGGAGATTAGTTTACTACATCAGTCTGGTTGTGTAATCTCAGTCTGTGCTTGTCTGATTCTGCACTGGGAAACTGTAACGCTGCATTTGTCGAGATGCAGTACAGAGTGTGAACGACAGCCTCCAAACCAAATGACGTAAAAAGAAGAGAAGAATTCTGACAATTCGTCCACCATTTACTTTAAAAAAATATATAAAGCTGTGGGATCAAGGCTGTAGTTTCTTGGAAATTCTCCAAGTGTAACACACTTGTTGACTCAATAGCATGGCACAACAGTACATGAAACGTTTTGTAAAATAGTTCAGCATGTTAGCATCATTAAATACGTTTCAGAGACTGTTTTGACTTTTTGTTTGCTGTTGTTTTTGCACTAATACTTCTATGGACCCAAACATTATTAAACATGCTTTATGGTTTGTGCAGTATGTACAGTTTTTGTTATTTGAACTGTTGTGCAGTATTTTATTTCCAAGTACTGGCAATAGTAAAGTAAGCATTTAGGCATTTCAAATTAATTGTAATTGAATATTATATTTTAACTATTTAATTAATATTTACTATCCATATACTATAATTACTGTATATGTAAATACTTTTAGAGTGGATATTCAGTATCACTTACATCAATATGGGCTATGCATTGCTTACATACTAAAGCTGAAAGGATTGTTCTGAAAAGAAATGAATCTTTACTCTGATCACTCTTGTTTTTGCTTTTACAAAGGTTGGTTTTTTTATATATATATATAATTAAATGCACTCAGACTATAAACAAAATTAACTTCATGAGGGCACACTATTTTTGTGTTGTCAGCCCTTTAAACATTTCCAGTCATCAGTGAGTTGTTTAAAGTTAGATTCAAAGGTCTGCGCCAATTATTTATCCACACTGTCTATGATTCAAGCAGAAAACTGCAAGTCTGTAGCTACTCACTCACAGCTGCTAAATATCTTTGAAAAAAAAAATGGAATGACTCAAAGAGTTGCTTAAATGGTTCTGTGTACACAAAATGCGCTCTGTGCAAATACACGCTTGGCTCAGTCAGATTCCAGTGCCCCTGATTAATCAAAATGAAGAAAGCTTGACACTGGTTTGGTCAGCCAAATCATTCAAACAAAGCAACACCCTTTGGCAGTTTATTTATCATACATTTGCATCTTGTTTCCTGTTGATTATTGGCTACAGAGGAGGATTAAATCTCAATTGTTAACATATTCTCTGTGTTTCTGAGATAGAAACCAAGTCCAATAGTAGTGTGGGAGGATTGTCGAAATGTTAAGAATTTTTTATGTTATATTTATAAAATGGTTAACAAAAGTGTAGAAATAATCATTTGTTTATTCATTCATTTGACTTCACTATTTCTGGCAGGAATACACCCTGGGTGGGATGTCAGTCCATCAGAGGGCACCAGTCACACATTCATTCACACCTAGGGGTAATTTTTATACCTTATCCACCAACTGTCATATTTTTGGGAGGTGGGAGGAAACCAGTGAACCCAGAGGAAACCCACAGAAATTCCGCTCTGGAACATCTCCCCTGATTTTGGGGATGGGCTACTGATAAATTTCCTCACTCCATAGCAGAGGGAAGCTCTATCACAATAAGTCTAATTCTCCAACAGAGACAAATGTCATAGTTCTCCTTAGAAGTCATATTGCATTTAGATCATGTTGAAAAGCATTATGCACATAATTAAGAACACAATTATTCAATATGAACAAAGGTTAAGTGGCTTAGACGCCACTTGGTTGTGTCCACAGATTTGTTCAGTCTAAACCTAGAGATCTTTACACTTCATGAGACGTGAGAAATGTGGAGCCTACACGCTGTGCATACTGAATCGCTCTAAAGTGATGTTATAAAAAGGATTAGACAAAGGAATGTGGGACCAGACAAGAGGAACAGCAAGAATTAGTGCACTTCTGTATCTATAAATCTACTTTGGTTCTCCCAGTTTCTGTTTTTATTACCAATATAGACATGTGTGCCATCATCTGTCAGTTATTTCTCTATGAAGGGCACATGAACCAGTTCTGGTCACTGCCCTCTTCGTAGCTTTAAGAACAAATAAACCACAGTCACTAGAGGGGAAAAAAAACTGGCATGGTTTTGAATGGAAAGGCCCACTCCATTTGAGGCTAAATAGTGGAAAAAAGATTCAAACCTTCTTAGGCTTTTCCTTGGAGCTAAACCCCATGCTGTCCATGCTGCCCTGGGTGGGCCCTTGTTGAAGTCTATAGATGAATAATCCTTGGATGTTCATCTCATCTAATAACCTCCTTCTCATATTAACACATGAAAGTTAAAGCAGCCATTGGGGGCCATTTATCTGTGCAAGTTCAAATCCTGAAGGCCCCAATAAATCTGTTATGCACTTCTACTCTGTTCCTCTTCCCAAATAATTGATTCTTACAGGTCTTCTGAGACGTTCGACCATATTTTGCTCTAAAACAGATTTATGTTTCATTTGGTTGGGAGCACAATTAAAGGCATTAAATGACCCTTTTAACTCTTCGTAATCAGTGAAACTTTCAAGCACAACCATTTTGCAATCATTACTGCCATTTCACAGAAAGTATGTGAACTTTCTGCATTGTGCAAGGTCATCAGATACAGGAACCTTTTGTAAATGTGGCACGATTATCCAGAGGATGCTAACTGTGTTGCACAAACTACCCCAGGGTTTGACCACATGTTTGCAATATGGCAATAAGCTAAATAACCATGTGCTAAATCACATAATGTTAGTGACATGGTGCTGAAAAAGTGCAGCAGTCCTTGTTCTGTTTGCTCTATGGAGATGCATTTAAAGGAGATTATCTGAAAGATATGAGTCATATATGGCTTGAAGCAAGTTAGTATAAACGCATTTAAATGGAATCAAATGGAATTAAATCAGTTACTTATATACAGGCATACTGGCAACATTTTATATTATTATAGTGTTGACAATTTTTCATCACCCTGTATACGTGTACACTGTCTATCCTTGCCTAACGCCTTACATTTTGACCCACATATTTTGATTACATGCTAATGGAAACCCCTGGGCCCCTACACAGTGTTCCAACTTCCCAGTGCTCAAAAAAGGACACACACACACACACACACACACACACACACATACATACATGTGAGTGGACTGTGTTCTTATATAATAATAAAGCACAGTCTAATATATAAAAAGGTCAAGTGTAACTAGTGCAAAAAATTGCAAAAAGGTCAAGTGCTGGAACATTGAAATGAGGTAATGTGAGAGATGTCGGATATATTTGTCAAGTTGTGTAACTAGTACGTTTGGTTGAAATGAATTCTACGTTGTCTGAGTGAGAATGTTTAGAAAGTATAAAGTGTTTTCTGAAGTATTACAGCCTTAGCATATGTTGTAATTTCCCCTTGGCTCTACATCTCATTTGAAATCCAACTCAGTGTTCTTTAAACACTTCAGTACCTAATGAGTAATTCTAAACAGTTTTCACTGGGTAGTAACAACCATACAGCAATAATTTGCAGGAAAAAAGCACTGATTAAAAAGCATGTACAAACCATACATTAATGGTGACAAAATTACAATGGATTTAAAAAGTCTACACACCCCTGTTTCACACCTTTAATGTGAAATTGTATAGTATACAGCTACAGTCTTTACAATCTTTTAAGGGGGGGGGGGGATAATTTAAAAAAATGTATAATAACCTAGTTGCGTAAGTGTGCACACCCCTAAACTGATACTTTGTTGAAGAACCTTGTGATTTTATTGCACCACTCAGTCGTTTTGGGTAAGAGTATCACATCATTGGCACATCTTGGCTCAGCAATATTTTCCGACTCTTTCTTCAAAAAAATTCCCGGCCCGTCAAATTGTAAGGGTCCTGTGCACAGCCTGCTTCAGGTCATCCCACAGATTTTTTAGTGGGATTCATGGTCTGGGCTCTGGCTAGGTCATTCAAAACATTTATCTTCTTTTGGTTACGCCATACATTTGTTGATTTGGTTGTAGGCTTTGGGTCACTGTTGTGCCGAAAGGTGAAATAAATTTTCATCTTCAGCTTACTATCATATGCCTGAACGTTTTGCACTAAAATTGACTGGTATTTGTAGCTATTCATGATTCATGAAAAGCAGTCCTAAAGCATGATGCTGCGACCATGCTTCACTGTGGGTATGGTGTTCTTTTTGGTAATTTTTTTTGCACCAAATCTACCTTTTGTAATTATGGAATTATTATACTTTTTTGGACGGGGTGTCCTTTTCTTGGTAATGTCACTGTGGTGCACACTGGGGTGTGTAGAATTTTTATATCCACTGTATATGTGTATCTAATACACAGGTTATATCTAATACACAGTGTGCATTTTTGCCTTAATGCACAGTGTTCCCAGGATAGCCTCTGGATCCACCATGTCCCCGACCACGACAAAGCAGTTACTGAAAATGAGTGGGTGAGTAAAATGACCACTTTTTTCCTCTGTTCATAACTTTTTTGTACAATACACCTAAATATGTCAATAAGGTCATGAAATACAAGTGCCCCAGGCATGTTCTTTATGAATGAACATCTGAAAAGGAATACTTTCAATTTTATTTTTTTTTTTTACTCACTTTTTATCAAGTGCCACTACATATGGACAATAGTATAGTATTGTAGTGTCATGCTACACCACAGTATTGACCTTATTCAAAACTTTTGAAACTATTATTCAGGTTCTTTACTCAACAATTCATGGGAATGTGGCATCAAAGGGGTCAAGCATTGGCTAAAAATGATAAAACCATCCTTAGTGAAACGAGTGAGGCAGATCCTGAATAGAAAGTTGCACTTTTCCCTATTCTATACCTTCTGTCAACTTGCCATAATTTTACATTAGGATTAGAACTACAGTAGAACACATGACGTCCTGGGGTTGGGTATTCACATTAAGTATAATGTCATCCATGGTGAAGTGTAAACTGTGTCTAATAAAACTCGCTTGTCGGCTGTTAGATAATTCTAACCCGTTTTTATTGAAAGATGTGTGACTTGGTGGTAAATGAAGGTGCTGGGATGTGCCTCATGTGATCATGTCGAATTGTCTGACAACATGTCTATCACTATACATTAAAGAAACATTTCATACAGAGTTCATACATCCAAGATGATTTATTTTTAAAATAACCAGTTTATAAATGAAATTAAACATGGGTACAGATACAAAATATGTAATACAATAAGCTGCCATCTATAAAGTAATGTCCTTCACATTATTTGGGAGGTATGAGAGGAGAAATGGAGATATTATAAAATGCCTCAATCACATGTTGATGACTATAGCTTCTTATTTTATGAAGTGATAGATCAACACACTCATCTCATCTGTTTACAGAAAGTGCCATGGGTTAGGAGTAGTGATTACTCTTTAATTAACAAAAAAAAAGCCCATTAATGTTAGGATGGTAAAGTATTATTCAAATGTATGGTCAAATGATTGCTACATTATTGTAATCATTTCGAGACATTCCCCATAATTTTGTTATTCTGTTTCTCTCATTGTTAGTTGGGTAAACATTTTTGTCTAGCAAGTATAATAACCCTTGTAATGGGCAGGATTGACTGACGTCTTCCTTTACGCATCCAGTACGTAACCTCTCAATGTTGCTTCATTCAAGTTAAATTGGCCCTGAATTCGATGTTGCATAGTTCATACTGTTCACTGACACTACAGAAATGTATTGTTAATGCCCAATAAGTGAGATAATCAGCAAGTTAACAAGCTCACTGGTTAGATTTTCTTGTATAAGTATTTTCTCGATATGTATGCTCTTAGCCAGTATGAACAAAACCAGGGGTGCAAATTGGTAACTAGTCATTAGGGTCTGTTCGATGTTGACTTCTTTTTTTTCACCTCACTGTATGAAATGGAGTATAACTGGTGGCCTAACCCCCACAAAATTGCCTACAGCCTTCCTCTCTAATGCTGATTGGGCATTATGTTTCCTGGCCTGTGTGCCTGCAGGCTGCCAGTGTAAAAGAGGCCTGGCTGCTTTAATGACTGCTTTAAATCGCTTGACAAGATCATTTTGGCAGTCATGTTACTGACAAATTTCATATACTAATTTCCTCGAGAGGTGTCTGGCAGACAGAAATATAGGTTAGCTTTATAGTGCACTGAATGTTTTTTTTAATAGTCAGAATAGCTGTACACACTGCTGTGACAGTGAAACAATATTTTTCTATTTTGAATTGCTGTGTAAAATGAATTTTTTTATAAGGGCTGGTTTTCCCAAAAGGCAAAGTACATTTGTCCAATCGAACTACTTCTTAACTATAGAAAAATGAGCTATTTGCTGTGGATGGTATTCCTTATAATATATTAGCTCCCTTTTCACAACAGGACACAGTAAATAAAGTGCATTATTATACCATTAATGAAATGTATTAAGTATTTTAGTACATTAATTTAAAATGTCTACCTCTACCTCTTTTTAATCAATCTCATTGTATTGTGCGTAACAATATTCTAATCTAGTTAGCACGTTAGTATGATTTCTGTAGAAACTTGTCTCCCTGACATATGAGAACCAATTATATAGATTTATCTCATAATTGCGAGTTAATATTACACAATTGCAACTTCTTATCTCGCAGACAAGAGATATTGTGCAATTGAGACTTTTTATCCTGCAATTGAGATTTTAGATCACAAAATTGAGACTTTTTATCCTGCAATTGAGATTTTAGATCACAAAATTGAGACTTTTTATCCTGCAATTGAGATTTTAGATCACAAAATTGAGACTTTTTATCCTGCAATTGCCACGTAATATCTCACAGTTGTGAGCTGACTTCATGCTTCCGCTTATTAGACTGTTCCCCTACCCCTAACCAAGCCACAGCAACACAGCAGGCACACTATCCTGTTCAGTCTAAGAAATGGAGTGGAGAGAGATCAAAAGTCACAAATGTAATTTGTGTATTATCTTAAAATTATGAGAAAAATAGAGAATGATGTTAACTCACAATTGTGAGAATGATTGTGGCAGCCAAAATTATTTGCAGTTATGAAATTAAAAAAAAAACAAAAAAAACAAAAACAAAACAGGAGTTGCAATTACTTTCACGCAACTACAACTTTTCTTTCTCAGGGTTCCATGATATTAACTCACATCTGTGAAGTAAAAGCTGCCATTGCAAGAAAAAAAAATTTATACGTGGTGAAAAAAACTTCCATAAATTTGATTTCTTCTGTGTTGACAGTTTATTTTTACATCGTGTATAATTCTATGTCTATTTAATGAAATTATTATGGTTAATTCTAACTAATTTGGGTTAATTCTCAATGATTCTGCTTGTATGTGATTCTGTTTTAGGTTTTTTGCCTTCCACACTGCCTGCTCAATTAAGTTAGTTTGACTCCAGATGTTTCTTTGCTTACACAATGATAAAAATGAGAAAAAAGAGCATTCCTTTCCATTTCTTTTCTCACAAACTATTTCAAGGGGAGTATGTTCCTTGAAGGAATTCAGATTGCTTAGGTTGATCTAAAGTCAAGGTTTTTTTTTTGGTTTACTTTTGTATAAAATAACACCCTGTTAGTCATAGAACAAAAAAACAAGCACTTTTTCACTTTTCGTGTATATATACATATAATATTACATTCACATGCAATATGCATTGTTACAATTTTTTTAAGATATGGGTTAATTAAATATGATTATTAAATGAGTGGAGAAAGTCGACTCCCTTCCTATTTGTTCTCCTGTCAGGTAAGCTGCCATTGGGGCTCAGCTCTGCACCAGTGTGTGATTCCTACTTTACTGTTTCTTATTGTATGATATAGTGTAAGTATACTGTGAGTTTGCAGAGTTTCGGATGTTTGCTCCCAAAATCATCAGTACTACATTCAGTGCTACCTAACTCTGTAACAGACAGGCAAGGAGCAAACGCAACTCCAAAAATATCTCTTTACTGTTTAAAGTTGATATAAAAAAAACATTTTATATACATCTCATACGTATAAAAACACACTCATACATATATATAATTGCACATTGTGCTAACACAGGAGGTGCCTATAGCGGCGGCAGACATGGTGATGATGACGTGGCGAATCATTGATAGGCAAGCAAGGTTTGCAGGTTAAGTGCTGGTTCAGCAAGCATGCCAGAGCAGTATATGGTACAGGTACATATCTGTGGTGGTGGGTCACAAATGGGCTTGCCATCCAGCTGCTTCCTTAGTTGCCCTATTGTTTGGCCTTCTTCATTCTGAAAAAGAGGCAAAGAAAAAAAAATCCCATTAGTATGACTTTGAAATTGCATGTACATACATTTTCCCCTGTATCATACCAAAATTACGAAGACCTAAGTAAGCACTTTAGGTAGTGAGCAGCACCATGATATTAATAGCCAGTTGTTAATATTGAGTGCTAAAGCAATGTGACAGTGAAGGGAAACAGGACCGTTTCATAGTCTGCCAAACTCTGAACAGGGAAAGCACTTAGAACATGGAGCCAGTGATGTTGGCCATGCTGCACAGCAGACATGTCAATGGGTTTTACAAGCAGTTTATACTTGTAACTACATAGTTAGCAAAAGGTCTGGGCTTTCCTCATGAGAAACTGTCCGGAATCGAATATCCCTACTACCCGACTATACAGTAGGCGAAAAGCAGTACACCAAAGAAGTAGTATATCCGAATTCTCAGTATTCATAAAACTGGACATTTCAAAATACCCGGATGACCTACTGCTTTCACCAAGATTCTGCAGTATGAAACTGATGGACATTGCGCTATACCAAAAGACAATTGGACTGGTGCGTAAGGGCTGTCCAAATCCAAAATGGCAGAAGGCAACACGTCAACCCTTTTTAAGTGTAAACTATAGGTATGAAATGTTGTCCCTTGTGGTAAAACCATACTTATTTAAAAACACTTGGGTACATTGTTAACTTGTTGAAAAACAGCTGTGGTGCATGTGCTCGAATCTTTTAAAGTCTTTGCGGTTATGATGACGTCATACGTCACATGACAATGCCAACATGGCGGACGTCGTGTATACGGATTATATTATTACTACACATATATACTGATCAGTACGCACTGTATCAGCTGGTGTTGAACTGAATGCAGTACATACTGTCACAGTACACGATTTCCGATGCAGTCACTATCATCCCTGACAGTGATCTAGCTATCACAACATTGACCCACAATTCAGTAGTCAGTTCAACAGCAAAGCTAGTGAATCTGAAAACTATCATACAAATGTGGGACATTTCACATATCTAATATATCAGGAGTATGCCAACTTCAGTTCCCTTTATTTAAGGCAGATGTACAACTTCCCCTCTCTCTGAATGAACACTGTTCTTGATTGCACAGTATGAGCTCATCAGCACCTAGCAGCTATTCAGAGGCACTTGTGTCCATTGTCCACTGACATCCAGGACTGTTTTGTTGTGCAGACTTGACTGTTCACACCTTTTACACAGTGTTTATATCAAATGCCCAGTGGACATTTTTTAAATGTGTGTGTCATCTGTGGATGTAGTAGTAGACACATATTATTTTAGAGAGATGAATCCCTGGAAAAATATGATTAAAAATTGTCTGTGTTAGAAACTGAAAATCAGGACATACAGTGTAGTGTGTACTTAGAAATATTTAGTGCTGTACAGTAACTTAAATTATGCCTTCCTGATCAAGATACTTTCTTGATGTCTTAATTTAGCTTCTTATGGTGTTTATCAGCCAGATAGCACTATGCAAACCATATGTTTGAAAAAATAAATTCTCACAGAATTTGACTAATATCATTTTACATAAATATTGCAAAAATTGCAGCACTAAAGACTATATTTAAATTTGTAAATACACGTTACATTATTTATATATATATATATATATATATATATATATATATCACAGTATTTCATAAAAAGTTAAATATCAAGTATATATAGCTTCATGTGGTTTGAGGTAAGTATAAATTAATTTCATCATGCCGTTATCTTGATGCTAATTGGTGGTTTAGAAAAGCATGCAACTGGAAACCCTAATCCTTCACTGCTTGCTAGCTATGCTCATATTGTAGTTCCCAGAAATCTTATAAAACCTACATTTGGACACCAAGCATGTCTTGTCTGATTAAAAATATGTGAAAGTGAAAAATCTGTATAAATGTGTATTGTCCTTGAACCAGGCCATGACATGAGAGCATGTTTTGCATTAGGACTGTAGATATGGGCTGGTAAGCATTAAAATTATGTTCAGCAACCAAAGGTATACATATTTCACAGCTGCTTTTGAAGTATGAAACCAGGGTTAATGACTAAAAAGCACATGGACAAAGGCATTTGTGGAAATTTGAGAAACAGGAAAGCATGAAATATCACTGTATCTTCAGTTACCTGTTTTAATGTGAATACTATGCATACCTTATATTTAGGAAAAACTGAGGGTGTGTTTATAGATCTGGTTGATCACGATGTACACTTGTTGATCATGTTTTGCAAGTCTGATTGGCAATATGTTAAAAGACATGAAAACAGTGCAGTATTTCAGTATTTCTTTCCTCATGCAAAAGATTTCCTACTTACTTTTCAAGGGCTTTGTCAAGGTACTGCTTTAGCCATTTTGTCTCCGGATTGAGGCACACCTCCTTATTGCTCTTCAGTTTGGCACTGTGGGGAAAAAAGAACATAAAATAATTCAACTATATTTATTCGATCGTACTTATTCATCCGTACAACTCATCCATGTAATTATTGCATGTCTTTTAAAGCATTAAAGCATTTGGGTCATTGTAAAGAAGGTTTGAATGCAACACAATAGATATGCCATAGTCAGCACTAGCTATACAAAGGCACACATAAACAAGGGCTGTAGCAGCTGAAAAGCTCACTGATGCTCACTGAAGCAGTTATTTTCTCTTCTAGTAAGTGATATACCGTGGCAGGCTTTTATTGTCTGTTATTGTTTTTCTTTGTCTCCTTTCCACATCCACTTTCCCATCTTGGCAGAATGTCTTACAGATCACCTTTCAAGCCTTCAGCATGGACTGCTAAAACTTTGTCAGATTCATGTGTGCTCTAGTAAGCAAGCACAAAGTTATGGATGCAAACAAATTACCAAACTGTGTATCTATATTTAGTATTTTATTTTGAATTTCTTTTTATATATAAAGGGTGTTTTTGAACAATCTACAAGCAAATTAACAACTAGGATCTATTTTCTCAAGATATGTAGGATTATGGTTAATATTTTATTACACATAATTGCCAATGATAATCAAACATCCTACTCAACCCTCATATTTTGTTCGGGGGAAATGTTACCTCCATTATGTTATGGATCTAGATGACTTCCAGTTTAAATACACACACACACACACACACACACACACACACGCACACACACACACACAAAAAAAAAACATTAAAAATAAAACATTTAAAACAGTAAACCTTTTTATGGCTTGTCCAAGACATATTTGCATATAAATTCATGACCCTAAATGAGGGGAAAAAATCAAGGATAAAAAGAGAGATTAACCAGTATTTACATTTATCAGACGCTTTTATCCAAAGCGACTTACAAATGAGAGCACATTCAAACACCAATGGTAGCAGAGCTGCCATGCAAGGTGCTAGCTTGCCATTGGGGGCAACTTAGGGTTCAGTGTCTTGCCCAAGGACACTTCGGCATGGGATCACCCGGGCCGGGATTCGAACCGCCAACCCCACGATTAGTGGATTAGTGGACAACCCGCTCTACCGACTGAGCCACAGCCGCCCTATATTTCAGATATCTTAATTGTGGAAATAGGTTAACAACATTCATTACATCTAAAACTTTATCTGAAGGTCACACATTCAGGACAGAAGCATTTCTAACCCATTGAGTATCCAGAACCCACTGGTAGGTCCACAAGTACATTTCTGCCTCTCAAAATCACATATTTTCCCAGACTTCCCACCTTAAATGAATTATCTTATCACTTATCACTGTGTCATACTGCTGTATCATCATGCTGTGCACTCTTAACAGAAGCTATAGATATCTTTGCTGATATGTTCTAAGTTTATAGGAGTGCATCAGAGACTGGTATTTGCCTGTGTATCTAGAGTTTACTAAGAGGAGTTATGTATGTCAGGTCTCTGGACAGCAGGTAGTAATTACTTCACAGCAAGTGAAGGCCAATAAAAAACGGTGGCATATAATGTTACCAGTTTCACTCATCAGGACAGTTTTATGGTATAAAGGATCTCTGGGTTTTGAGTACTGCTTCTGATCTGTCCTCTGGGGATTTCACGATAAGCCCTGTTTCAGTTACATAGATTTGTGTATCTGTCCATGTGTGCACAGCTGTTTTGTTTATCCTTGCATTGCTGACTTGGTTTGAATGCTATAGAAGTTGTGGATTGGAGACATAATATATTACAGTTGCATTTTACAGTGTTGCTGTGTTTGTTTGGTAACTATGTAGAACCTCCAAAGAATGTGCTTTATTCCTAAACGTTTTATTTGAGCACCAGTTAAGGTAAGTTTTAGATGACTGGTTGGTAATTGCTGGATGTTTTAAGTGTTTCCTGTGAACTTAAATGGAAACAAAAGATTATAGAAGATTCTCATCAGCCTGCAAGAATATGACATGTGAGAAGGATTTTCAGGCACAATAGATGAGAAAATCCTTCAAGTGGAACCCTGTGACATCTTCCTGTACAAAACAAAACTGCATGGAAGTCTAGAAGACGCCCCCATACACACACACATAACATTTCCTCTGCATGTGTGCAATTGTGAGAGCGTGACCCACCGTATAATGCCAGAAAGGGGAAGCCTATTCCGTCTCCATTCACTGCTCCTTCAGCAGCAGGAGATTGATGGTGTGAAATGATAGGTCGAGGGGTTCCATAAGACACCCCCCAAGAAGCAGTTCTGTATCGGGATCAGTGTGTGTGTGAGAAAGGCACCAAGGTTGATACTCACATGACTTGGAAAGGACAGTTGGGTGTGTGGACAAACTTTAGTTCACGGATGTTTCTCTGTGGGATCGTGCTGACTGTAGAACGGCACCAACACCTTTCGACCAGGCTGATAGGCTTGGCTGTACAGAGTTAGATAGAAAAATAAAGACACATTTAAAAACCCACCTTTAAATTCACTGTGTATAATACCCACCAAAGCTAAAACAGAAATCACAGCTTGAACAAAACCAATATTTCAACATTTTTGTGCACCAGCTGCATTATATCATTCCTAAGGCAGTTAAGTCCATTATTGATTCATTAGATCATGAAACATATATGTAATGTCACAACTTTGTATGATACCACATAATTGATGGAGAATTTAAAAAAAAAATTAAATATAAAAAGCACAAATACATCACAATATTCTGATGCCAGTGTTAGTTGGTGAACAATACTATTTCCTTATTCTAATGTAGCCTAACATTTGTAGCAGAGGAATATTTTAACACAATTTGTAGGTGTTTACAAAATGTTTATAGAACATCCATCAATAAATCTAGCACAAATTACACCAGCTACAATGTAGCCACCTCTTAGCCATCGACATTCAGGTCTAGTGAGTGCTTCTGCATTGCAAGACATTTCAATGTGTGTAACACAAACTATTAGGCTGTAATTACTGGTAACTATTGATAAATGTTAAATGTTCATACAAACCTTTCTTTTTTAATTAATAGTAATTAATTATTAGCCTACATTTTCATTTTTGTTTCTACAACATTTTATTTTTCAGGTTTTGGGAGTTTTTTTTGTTTGGTTGTTTTGCTCTCCAGTCATGTTTGGAGACCTGCAACACTAATTACTGAGTTTTACAGAGGTATTTGGCCTTTTGCTTTTAAAGTGTGATCCAAAACAGATGTGCTCAATCAAAGAAAGTCATAACAATATTTCAAAATGTTCGCTGCCGATAGTTAGGTTGAATAATGAAAAAATATCATATCGCACCTTTCCATCAGTCTCATCATAATTAGTTATGCAAGGTAAGTCTTCTTAAATTCCTACAAAGGCTTTCAGTTTGCTCATTAAAGGTTCTTAACGGCTGTGAGACATTAAAATCAGGAAAACAAGTTAATGTTGTATAAAAAAGGCAGCTTTGTTGGGAAGTAAATAAATAAATGACTGGCAAGCAGCTTTTTAATGGTGTTTGTTTGTGCAGGCGCTCTGACTTTGGATTTGATATGTAGATGTTTATTGACCGATCCACATGTTCTGGGAATGGAATTTTTTTTATTTGCACAAATAGGAAAACTGTGATTGAACATTAAAAGGGGGGGGGGTGACAGGTTCAAACAATTACAACGATTTCCCATGGCTTAGTAGGAAATAGCATAGTTGTTATGTCAGCATTGCAAGGTGTTGGTTCATCACATGCTTTTTGCCAATATTTCTCTCACATTCATGCAGAATGGATTTTTTTAAAGCAACTATATTCAGCTCCTAGAGTGAATTTGGTGCCCCAGTTGCAAACATGCATGCATAATAAACATCCATCCATCTTCTATACCACTTATCCTTTTCAGGGTCACAGGAAACCTGGAGCCTATCCCAGAGAGCATGGGGCAGAAGGCGGGGTACACCCTAGACAGGGTGCCAATCCATGGCAGGGCACAATCACATACACATTCACACCCATTCATACACTACGAACACTTTGGACATGACAATCAGCCTACCATGCATGTCCTTGGACTAGGAGAGGAAACCGGAGGAGTACACGGAGGAAACCTCCGCAGAACAGGGAGAACATGCAAACTCCACACACACAGGGCCATGGTGGGAATCGAACCCTTGACGTGTGAGGCATAATAAACAATGCGCGAATAACACACAAACACACAATTACTTTTGATTATAGTCTACACAGTCATGGCGCAATATACGTCAGTGGAAAACATGGACAGTGCGCACTAATACATCGTATGCATCCAAACTCCTAGCACGATATGAACCCTTAGGGTGGTAAATTAACTCTTGCAGTGTTCGTTTGTAGGTGTGAACTGAACACGGGGATTATTTTGTTTGTTAATATTGTTTTACTACGTACAGGAGGAGGCGCACGTAGCCCAAACGGACATTGCCCACTCTCACATAGGCTCGAGGGTGAGAAGTACCTGCACTGAATCGGCCGCTTGAAGATATGCAAACACCATCCCAGGTAATCTGTCAGCATTGTTATGCTAAAGAGAGATGGATAGAGCCCCTGCGCTTTTGTTCCACTGAAGTGCAGACTGGCGCTATCTCTCACTTTCTCCCTCTCTGCTGTTTTTGTTCTGGTCCCTCATTTGTGGGTAATTAAAGGAAAACAAAGAGAGTGACAAATACACATATTAATCAGCCACATGCTGCATGTGCAGGCTGTTCCTCAACGCGCTGGGTGAGTTGGAATATGATGCGGGATTATTTATGTACAAATAAATTGCCCTGAAATATTCTGGAAACTTTTTTTGAGTCGGACGAGAAATAAAAGTGAAAGAGTTTATACTGATAGAAAAGGCAAGCTGGATTTAATAATAGCATGTTTGCATTCTTTACAGTCGAAAAAAAGAGAAAATAATGGTATAAATGACAGACTATTTAGACCTTTCCAAATTGTGCGTTTATGCACCAGAATTACGCATATCAGCAGCCGCCAAATTATATGAAATGATCAGAATTAGTTTACTTGAAATTATGATTAGGATTATTTTACTTTATAAATGTAAAGTTATAAATGTTTGATGGCAAAGTATCCTTATGAATAAGCATTTGCGCATGAATTATTCCTATAAATAAGCAGTTACTTACCGTCTGAAACAGATCCGTAGATAGTCACCGTTACCAGAACTGCCACTAAGATCACTCTCACATCCATGTTGCTTGTGAAGAAGAGAATCCCGCACTGAGGAGAGAAGTGACCGGGTGCGCGTGTTAAACTCATCCATAGCCCCTCTACACCCCTACCCTGCCCCTTTTCACCGACAGAGTGGGCGTTCACTCTATGATTTACCGCCTCCTGGCATCATCCACACTATTGAACATTTTTTGGCTTTGCTTACTTATTCTGAACCGTGACGTTAGATTTGTATTCTCATTTAATATCTTGCTATGCACCCCTGACTGTAAACCAGATCCCAGCTCTGTCATTGCATTATTTCATTGTTTGAATTCTTCCCATCACAATGGTTATTTCTTGCATGTTCAGTTTGCAAGGATGAACATGGGATATCAAACAGTTCTGCATCCTTCACAGGAATAAATAAAAGCAGGAACGCTTATTCATATCCCTCTCCCCAAACACACACACACATTTAGTCTGTACATCAAGTAAGGTTTGTCACTTAATGTTGTGCTTTACTGAAATTCAAACCCTCTTAACTTTCTGTGGTAAACCATGTCAGTGTTCAAACGTGTTTTTGCAAACACACGTTTGAGGGAAGCCCTTTGGTTTCTTTCTTTAAAAAAATACCAATTAGATTTTCACTGAGCTAGAACTTTCCGTTAAGTTATCCAGCCTAATCTGTGATTAGGTGGAATGGAGCTGTATGGGTATATTAGGATGTTCTGCATAACAGGACGCAGATGTGAGCTCGGTTTCCAGGAGTATGACTCGAGCGTGCCAAGTAACTCACCTAAAATAAAGCAGAAGAGAAGAAAAGCACAACAGTGCATTAGCCATAGAAAAGCCAGCATTTCATGTGGCTCAGTCTTTACAAAGCCTTCTCGGAGTGCTTGCATGAATTAACAACTTTTAGAGGTTGATGAGGCAAACAGCCAGATCAATCCAAAGTGAACCATTGGTCTGATTACAGTTTGCACCTTAATGCCATTCAGAGTTTCTAATCAGCTGACCGTTTTCATTGAACATTCGAAATGTCTGTCTGTAATTGTTTTCGCCTCTCCTTCATTTGTATGTGCTGATGGTTTACCTTCAAGTCATTGGCTTTAAAGTACTTAGAGTTATTAGCGTTCCTCCCTTCAAAAGCCAGGTGCTGAATGCAGATGTCATTTTACAAGGTGGCACTAGTGGGAGAGTTCACACCCGCTCTGAGATTCTGCAGACCCGTTCCCAGTTGGCCTTGGCTAACGAGAGCGAGTCAGAATGGGAAGAGAATGAGTCGAGGAGGCACAACTGTGGGTGGAAAGCACTAGGAGTAATTCATCAGATCCAATTATTAAAGAGAGAGAGTGTGAGATGAGGCTCAATGTTCTGGCGCTGCACAGTTTGTGCATTCGCTTGTCTGGGAATTAGCCCTGAAGGCTGGTAAATCAGCAGCTCTGCTGGGTTAAAAGCCTAGCCATATGCTGACCCAGACAAAAGAAGCTGTCTATTATCACACCAAAGCACACCACAAACTCACTAGTAAGGATTTCATTTTTAGCTGTTTTCCAATTGATTATTTTTTTTTTTTTGGTCTCTTGGCCAAATAATGTTCTTCTTGTGCAGTATAGTTCTCAAGGGTCATATGTAAAACAACCCCTAGCATGTATATAACCATGACTTTACACCATGGATTACACAGCTTAATCTTTCATCTAAGCATTTTTTTATCTGAAATGTTAGAATGCAGCAGATTTGCTGTGATAACCTGGCAGCCACACTAATAAGTAGTTTGATGGAGATGATGACAACTCTTGTGATTTTTGTTGTCCAAACATAACTTTGAAAGATAATACACATATTAATCTGGCCCAGTCTGCAACAACTGCTTCATTTCCAAATGGCAAGTTCCTTTACTCTTTACATGGCTTCAAGCAGCCCAGTGTTTTAATGTTAGAGATTTGCCTTGTGATTCAAATAAGCTGAGTTTTCTTTGTAGAGGGGAGGCTAGATTTAACATAATGTGGAGATGGAAACCATTTAAAATGGACAATACACTGGATCAAGTAACAGTATAAAGTTTTGGTTTATGGTTTAGTCTTTCAGTGGCGTGACATAACAACATTTCTGTTTTCCTTTCAAAGTCTTTTAGAACAGCAATGCATTTCAAATTACTTTTGAAGAAACGTCATTATGGTAATGTCGTATTTATCAGGAATCTCTGGATTAAAGCTCATTAACTATTCTGCCTATCATCTACTTGTAATGAGGGAAATGCCCTTTACAATGAAGTGTGAAGTCAGTCTTTGATTATCCCCTCTCCCTGTAAGTCCTGCATATGAAGATGAGTCTTGCTGAGCAACACTCCTGAGATAAGTAAACACGGGGCCAAAGGGAGTATAGGAGTTGAAGGTGTTATCAGTGACGCTGGCATGGCCTGTTGGGATTTTTCTGAGCCCTGCTGACTCCAAGTTTCCTGAGATCCTGTAGATTGATGGAGCTCTACTCAGACCGCAGGGCAGCAAGCCCAGGCTCCTTCGAAATAAAACACTCAACCGCCGTGCCCACTGTAAGGAACTGACAAAGTAAATCAAGGATTTATATTATACCCTTCCTGTTTGCAATATAAAAAAATGAGCTAATCAGATGCGTGTCACTCTCCAATCAGTGCATTCAAAATATGTAAAATCTACTTTCCAGACACTGTTTCAAAACTGGATACATGTGTCTAGCTAAAAAAAAAAGCATTAAGTATATATTCTGGAATAAATTGTAGTGCAAGACAATTAAGAACAGGCTGTGTAAAAGGTCTTTCTCCAGTCATTGAATGCTCCTTATAGTGACATTCTTTGTATTTTTTGCTGAATGATTGATGATTTCATTAATTGGCAATGATGTTAGATTCTTTTCTTAAAAAAAAATCATACTGAGACCATCTTTCTTGTAACGCATGGTTTTTTTGTTTTGTTTGTTTTTTAAACAACGCTTGTCAGAAAGATTCACATGACATGATGAGTGGTCACATATGAAGCTCTCAGGACAGAAATAAATTAACATGAGCTCTTTTACAGTGTTTATTCTATCATCCTTAATAACTGCCTGGTCAGGGTCATGGTGGTTGGCTGCTAGTTTGTTTATATTTTGTCAACTACAACTAACTAAATTTGTAAGAAATGTCACAGGCGGGAACAAACAAAAGTAATAACTTTGTGAGTGGAAAAAAAAAACAGTCCCACAATCATCTATTTCTTAATCCTTCCAGTTTAGGTCACACGCACTACAGATTTAAATACAAATATAGAGTCCAGTAGATACAGATATTTGGAGGACTAAAAAAAAATTTGAAACATATTGCATGGCATTCCATTACACAGATAATTTAAACGGGTTAGAGCTTTTTTCAAATTTACTCACTATATCTACAGTATATCTATCAAATAGATCAATTTAAGTTTTAAAAATTGTGGTATGAATGTCATCCACCCTAAAATATATTTACACCTTCCACTGGCAGATGACAGAATGCAAATGTGGCTGCTTTCGTATGAATTGTATTTTCATAGCAAGTCAGGAGTGTAAATGCCTCTTTAATAGGTTCCCCACAGGAAGCTCCTGTGCTGTTTGTCCTGTACATTTTGCACTGTAATTATCGACCGACACTCTGACTGAGATGGAAATGAGAGTCCGACTGCAGTTAAGCCCTGATGAGGGTGCTCAGAGGGGGCTGGGGTGCTGATGGCCTAAAGTTGAGCGGCAGGCATGTTCACCCAGTGGACAGCATCTAACATACATGCCACAGGGTTCAATATTACAGGGTTTAATTTTGAGTGCAAAGGAAGTAATAAATAATTGTGAAGACAGTGAAAACATGCACATATGTTTATTTTTAGTGTGTTGATCCTTTCTTAATTGTACCCCCACTGCCTCCCTTAATCATTTCACTTTTATTAGAGGTTTATTGATGGGTTTGTCTAATCCTTGATTCTTCCTGTGGCCTTGTGCAGCTATTGAGACATTGTGTGGGATCGTGTGCATGACAACTGCTATTGCGCTTTTTCCAAAAACATTTTTGGTCAATGGCTCTATGGCAACTACAGTTCGACTGTGATGATTCTTGGGGGAGTGGAATCAATTGAACCAGAGATCAAGAGCAAACTGGAAGAACTAAAAGCACCACACATATTTACTTATCTCACAGCCCGAGAAGAGGCCATGTTTGTGCAGCCGATCGTTTGCAGAAAATCACAGGCATGAGATAATGGCCATGTCACTTTGCCAGAAGGCATCGTATGTGACACAGATCAAAGCAAGCTTTGATTACTAGGACAAATAAAACACTTTCTTTCCACCTTAACATCCCTGATAACTTTCATATTGTAGACTGAGCTCACCCTGAGTCCCATTTTTGTAAATCAGTGTGCATCTTATATCCACTGGGACATCACCTGAAGTCAGAAACCTAACTGTTTAGTTAACGTGGGTCTTGCTTCTCACTGTTAGATTGAAATTGCTAATTCAGGCTGTATGTGTGCTGAAAGGAAACAACCCTTATGGAAATATCACATGTAAATTCATATGATCATACGTTTTTCGCATGTGAAACACCTGTGAATGTGTATTTCACCATACATGATGTGAAATTCCACATGAATTCAAATAAATACGTGGCATTGTGTGAAAAATGTGATCAAACATGCAAAAGAATCACCTCCGAAAAATGAAACCACTCACCCCACATATGAAAAATGTGAAAATAAATGAATCATTTGGATGAAACAGAAAAATGACAATCAAAAATCATGTGAAAATAAAGTATACTTTGAAAAATGGGGGGGGGGGG
>JAFFST010050770.1:85859-96978 GCA_022414735.1 Noturus placidus | reverse complement strand
TAGATAGATAGATAGATAGATAGATAGATAGATAGATAGATAGATAGATAGATAGATAGATAGATAGATAGATAGATAGATACATACACACACACACACACACACACACACACACACATACACCTTGGTCAACATTATAAGGCATTATAAAGCATAATTTATTCATACAAAATGTCTGAGTATTAATGTATTGTATTGAATACCCAACTTCACAAAAACCTACAATATTGTTATAAAGGAATTATCATTTCATCAATACATTATCCAATAACTGTACAAATTCAATAACTAGCAATTTCTTTCTTTCTTTACATTTCTTTCATTCTTTACATTCAGACTACTACCACCAACAGCTGCTTGCTTTATGTGTCTTGAAGGAGACTCAGTAATTGGTGATTAATTGACTACCATTACCTAAAGAGGAGATGTGTAAATATTTAATTTTCTTTACAAAAATTAGCCATGATTTATATTTTACAAGGTAATATCTACAAAGAGCTTCAGACTGTGAAAATTTTAAATATTTAAACAGAAGAAAAGCCAGTAGACAATCCCAGTAGACATTTGGCTTGAAATGTTCTCACTGTGTAACATCAACCACTGGAACTAAAACAACACTATACCATGTTTGTACATAGCCTAAAGACAACTGAACCCTGGCCAGAATATATGCCGCAAAATGAGTAGTGTGGCCTGTCAATCAGAGACTGAGTGGCTCTTCTGTTCTTACATTCCCTCAGCGTGTGAGACTGATTATCACACTCTAGCAGGATTCACTGCATATGTCTGAGCAGCATTTCTCATGTAAGTGAAGAAAGGACCTGTAATGTCTGATTTCTCAGAGAAATATCTGGTCTTATGGAAAAATGTGTCCACAATTATCCTGGAAAGATGGATGGAAAATATTTGTCAGGATTAAAAATTTTATGACAGCAAGCTGGCAGCAAATATGAACTTTGTAAGAAAGCGGTTTGTAGCATATTCAAAGTCGGATATAGCATTAATATTCAATTCTTTTAAAAAAATCTGTAATGATAATTTGAGGATAACTTATTATCAGGGGTGTGGCAGCAGATGCAATCTTTTAAATGACTTTTGCCAGCCCAACTCTAACCTCCAATCACATTTCTCAGAGATTTATTACTTTGGGGTAATTCATGCACATTTAATTAAGCATATCTAGCTCAGGTTTTTTTTAAAACATAATCACTCAGTACATTTACATGGACAACAATAATCTGATATTAACCAGATGAAGAAAATACTCTGATTAAGAAACTTCCACGTAAGCAGCAATTTCTTATGACCTTAATCTGACTAAAATCATACTCAAAGTAATCACTAATCGAATTAAGACATGTGGAGTATTCCTATTGTCGCATTATCGAAGTGCATTATAGACATATAAACACCTTAATCACACTATAAACATTAAGTGGGAGTTTTCACCGCATTTTGCGACAGGACACGTACACACATGGCAGTGCTCAACCATTTGACAGCAAACAAGGGAACACGGCTGAGTCTGAAACAGCGTACTTACCTGTGATATAGTAGGTGAAATCCATGTACAGTATATCGGCTACTATATAGTAGGTAATACACGGTTTGGGACGCAACCCACGGCTTCAAGCAGTCGTCTATTTGCATGTATGGTGTGACAAATAATTAACTGCACTTGAAGCGTTTGTAAAATTAAAAATTAAACACCCAGAACTGCCCATGGTTTGAGTCCCGCCAGGGCCATGTGTGTGCAGAGTTTGCATGTTCTACCCGTGTGTCGGGGGTTTCCTCCGGGTACTCCGGTTTCCTCCCCCAGTCCAAAGACATGCATGTTAGGCTGATTGGCATGTCTAAAGTGTCCGTAGTGTATGAATGTGAGTGTGTGTGTGATTGTGCCCTGCGATGGACTGGCACCCTGTCCAGGGTGTACCCCGCCTTGTGCCCGATGCTCCCTGGGATAGGCTCCAGGTTCCCCCGTGACCCTGAAAAGGAGTAAGCGGTTGAAGATGGATGGATGGATGGATGGATGGATGGATGGACACCCAGAACTGTATACAGTACCATAACGAAGATGATCTGTATGTTGATACGTGAAATTCTGGAGGGAACATCGGATGGCGTGGTGCTGTAACACAGTGACATGTGCTGTTAATCGAACTATGTTCTATAACATTTAAAAGAGGAACATGAAAGGAAAATTCAAAAATTCATGTAAAGACCTTAATCACAATATTATCTTATTCAGAATAAGGTCAATAATTAGATTACTGCTGTCCATGTAAACGTAGTCAATGTAGTGTTGTAGGAATTGTGAACATATCTCTCAAGGTGGTCTCTCACTTGCTTCTCTAATCCCCTTTTAACCCAGTCACTGGCTTTGGTGGATAGCCTCCTCTAGGCCAAGTCATGATTGTGTTGGTTTTTTTTTTGTTTGTTTGTTTGTTTTTAAATAATGCATTTAATGGTACTCTAGGGCAATGTTTATGTTATTTTTTTAATAGTCAAACACTGATTGTTACTTTTCCAGAACTTTCCTAGACTTGTTTTGATAGTTCTTTGGTCTTCATGATTCTAAAAACATATTCTGTTTTTGTTGTTGTTTGCCTTCTTGGAACAGGTGTATTTATACTGAGATCACATGACATAATTGCACTGAAATCACATGATATAAATGACTTAATTGCACTCAAGGTGTATGCCATTCAACTAATCACATAAAAGTTACAAAAGACGCTTAAACATCACAGCCATATGTGGGTTTTTCTCAAACGATTGCCACAAAGTTAGAACCACACAGCTGTCTTTTTATACTTTCGCATTATGCTTTTCTGTCACTGGAAAGAAGCACAAAGCTATTTTGTCATGATGCTGTTCATAATGCAAGGTACATAAAGACATGGTTTGCCAAGGTTGAGTGAAAGAACTTGCTTGGCCTGCACAGAGCCCTGACCTCAACATTACTGAACACCTTTCGGGTTAATTGGAACACTGACTATGTGCCAAGACTCTTTATGCAACAATAGTGGCTGACTTCACAAATGCTCTTGTGGCTGAATGGGCAAATCCCCGCAGCCATGTTCCAAAATCTAATGGAAAGCCTTCCCAGAACAGTGGTAATTATTATAACAGCAAATAATAATGCTAATGATGGCACATTAACTAATTTAGGGTTTTCCATTACCTTTACCATTACCATTACCATTTTTTTTTTTGTGAATAACTTTGCAAATTATATATATTTTTTCCGTCCACATACAACATTGTAAGTTATTTTGTGCACATTTATGGCACCTAATCCCAGTTAAGTCCACTTCAATTCCAGGTTGTAGCATTACAAAATGTAGAAACATTAAAGGGGATACTTATGCAAAGCACTGTATAAAGCAATACAATTGTGTTGACCTGTGAACGTTAATTTTACACCAAGGAACAAATCAGATATTCTGCAAATGCCACCTTTTCCTGCATAATTTGATCATAAATGAATAATGCAAAAATATATTGACACTCAAACTCAAAAGTCATAAATAATTGCTTATAATAATCTGGTTATCAACCAGTACATGTCGATTCACACCTGACTAGACAGTTTAATCTTACTTGGAACTAAATGGTCCTTTTGTCCTCTTGACATGACCATACAGGAACTGAATTTAAAAAAAAAAAAATATCTGTAATCTACAGCAAACCACCAGCAGTCTGACAGCAAGTGAGCATGGCCTAGGTTTTATTTATCTTGCATGTTATAGCAGGCTGACTGTCCTGTTCAGAAGAACTCCCCTTTATCCTGCTCAGGCTGGTGTTGCACAAGTGTGAGAGATGAGGTGTGGAGAACCGTAGTGCACCCTCAGCTCCACATTCTCCTGATCGCCTGTTTATTTCTCTTGGCTCCCTATATACGCATTTCATCCATTCATATTATTTTAGCCTGCATAATGCTAGAACAAATGCTTGCATGTCAGTGAATCTCCACTGTGCATTCACCATATGGATTCAGTTATGTCGGACTCTTTCTGCATTCCTTAAAATACAATTGGTTGATAAACTACCAATATGAAATCTCTAGAAGCAATGCAAACAAGGCTCTTGGATTATTTTCTGAGACACAGATGGTCAAATTTGTGGCTTTTTGTTATGGAATACTGGTTTACATTAATCCTTGTGTGGACCTCAGGGTTTTGTTGTTCCTGGTCTCCAGGGCTGTGGCATTTCTTTATTTAATGGTTAAAATGTTGGTCTTACTATGAAAACATAATGAAACAGGGATTTCTGTGATCACACCCTAAAGCAAATATTATCCCAGTATGTTAATGCTTTGTAATATGTAAGTGCTTTGTTTCTGGTTAAACTTAATTTACACACCTGCAGGCAAGGTTCACTGCCACACTGGGATTGGAAACCTGCCAGTACCAATAGGTTATTCCCCTTCAGATTTTTATATAAGCAGAATTTTTTTTTATTATTATAAATTATTATTATATGGGCGGCTGTGGCTCAGTCGGTAGAGCGGGTTGTCCACTAATCCACTAATCGTAGGGTTGGCGGTTCGAATCCCAGCCTGGATGAGTCCACATGCCGAAGAGTCCTTAGGCAAGACTATGAACCCTAAGTTGCCCCCGATGGCAAGCTAGCACATTGCATGGTAGCTCTGCTGCCATTGGTGTGTGAGTGTGTGTGTAAATGGGTGAATGAGACACAGTGTAAAGTGCTTTGGGTAAAAGTGCTATATAAGTGCACCATTTACCATTGACCAAATTATTATTAATCTGTTCATTTACATTTTTTGTGGATTTTTATTCCATGATGTCAAAGTCAGTTTTGCAATTATGTAATCCATTAAATTCCATGATTTCTCTTCTGTTTGTGCCCATAACTCTTCAAACACAGTATGAAGTTGACAAGATGTGACAGATTTTCAGTTTGCTACAATTTTATGAGGATCATATGCTCTCAGTGATCCAGGAAAGAATATGCAAGCCCTCAAACCGAAATATAATCCATGTTTATATGGAAGCCCAGTGGTTAACTGCATCCAGTGAGCCTCTGTTGGTTCTCTGAGCAAGCCTTAAACAAGCCATAAAGTACTAGAAATTTGCAGAAATTCCTCTAATGCTCTGCAAAACGCAACCCTAAAAAACTATATAGCTATTGTCAGATTTTATATGGTGTGTCTTGTTTGGCAAACTAGAGTTTCTAGTTCTACAGCACTGTTTACCTAATGTCTGAATGTAAGCAATAACTACTATTTATATCATCAGTATATTTTCATTTATAAACAGAGTGTCAGAGTGGTGCTGGCGTAAGTACTGCCAAGACAAACTCACTTTAGAAAAGCAGACATCACAACTAATTAAATCAGCAGTTTGTAACTACCAAGAAAGCAATCAGAACAATATGGGGTGAGAAGTACTCAAGGAGACTATGGAGATTCTGTATCCAGAACTTTTCCTCATTTCAGAGCTTTGCGTGAAAAGGGCAAAATGTTCCTTGGTGTGTGAGGTGTAAATATTTATTTTACACTTTCCCTCTAGAAACAGAACCTTTACTTGAATTGTTATTTGCAATAGCTGTAGACAAGGAATTCATTTTGTAATACGTCACATTTATTTTTGACAGACTGTGTATTAGGCACCACATGTTCAGTTGTGACATCTGAATATCCGAACGCTTTCCAGCAGTAAAAGCAAAAGAGAAAGAAAGTGAGAGTGGGAGGGATTTTGTTTAAATTGTGGCCATGACCCCCGTGTCTACCACCCTCTGTGAGGTTAAACTGGAAGGTCACTGATAGTCACCTATGCTCCGGCAGAGGTGATCAAAAAATATGACTGTGTCAGGTCTGTTTTAGACGACCACAGGTGTGGTTAGCGTGCTGATGACCTTTACAGCCTGATGAGCTCTTCTTTTTTCTAACAGCCACTTTAACACTGGGTAATATTACTCTTTCACTGACAAGCCAATCTCCTGCAATATTTTTGGTACAAGAAGAAGTACAATTTATTTGGATTTCATAAGATTTATCATTATTAATTTTTTAATGCATTAAAACCATTAAGAACAGCCCATCACTTTTAGTCTTGCATAGGAGTTGGCTAATGCAAAGTTTTACAAATTTGCATCATGCAACCATGATTGAATTGAGGGTCACTGCATATTCTGTGGCACATAAAGTCAAGCTCAACTTTATACCAGCGATTGAATGTGAAGAGATGGTTTCCTCTTAGAGGACGAAATGACATGTAAAATAACACAAAGTACCTAATTTTGCCCATTCTAATATCACTTTATTAAACTTTTTATTAAATATACTGAAATGCTTACAAAATATGATTTACTGTCATACTGTCTATCATGTGCACATGTCATTTTAAATAACATGGCTGGATGAATTTAAAGGATTGGGAATGGGAATTTACATGACAGATATGACAAGTGTGGAACTTTGCCAAAGGCTTGTGCAAGCACTAAGGACTCCTTTAGTGCTTGTTTAACTCTTTATGAGGTACTTAATTTTCCAGTCTGACTCTGAGCCTTCACATGTTACGGCCAGTATAAGGCTCTTAAATTCTATTTGGTTAAAATGACGCAAAGGAAGCATCTTAGTGGAAGCAAGTCCACTAATATGAATATAGCACAATTCACTTAGACACTCTTTAAATTAAAACACTAATCAGCAATTCATTAAACCTTTGATATCACTGCTGTACCATGAGTAAATCATGATGGAATGCAAGACTTGAGTTCAGAATTGTTTGTCCTCCGAAGATGACCATACAGGGAGAGTAACAGTGCTGGGAGTTCTCAGCTGCTGCTGACTTCGACTGCCTCCACACACTCACACACACACACACACACACACACACACACACACACACACACACACACACACACACACAATCAATAAAATTCAAGTCAAATGCAATGGAGTAAACAATATATTTGAAACTGCCTCGTGCTTTTTTTTCAACTAAGGAATACATTCCTAGGCTTTATGAGCCAAAAATCTCTTGGCACTTTGCCGCAGCACTTTGCTGTATTTCAATATTTTACTCTATAATGTGTTTCGGTCTTATATACCTGACACATCTATGATATACACATCTAAGTGCTAGTGTAAATTTCAGCCTGAATGTGTTTTTCTGGGAAAACCCCAGTCTCAAGGGAATCTGGTTGCTCACAGAAACCACTGTTACATTAAAATAGCAAATCCTAATAAGAGGTGATCCAATTATATGTGGGGGTAAATAAGCCCTGGATGCATTAAATGTCCCTATTAAGGAAATCATTGGCAGAGGGAGTGAGAGATCTAAAGCTCCTAGAGTTCTTTACTCCTGTATGTCATTTCCATTCACTGGTAAAGAGGAGAATAAGTACATAAATGTAGTAGCTGAGAAATTTCTTTTGCCTATTTCCAGTCTTCAACTGACCAGTTTTGGTGAGTCTGTGCCCAATGTAGCCTCAGCTTTCTGTTCTTGGCTGACAGAAGAGAAACCTGTGTTTTTTTCTTAAGGTTTGATATGTTGTGTATTCTGAGATGCATTTCTGATCACCACAATTGTACAGAGTGGTTATCTGAGTCTCCGTCTCGCCATTCTCTATTGACCACTCTCATCAACAAGGCATTTCCATCCACAGAACTCCAGCTCACTGGATGGTCTTTCTTTATTGCACCATTCTGAGTAAACTCTAGAGACTGTTGTGCATGAAAATCCCAGGAGATCAGCAGTTATAGAAATACTCAAACCAACCAATCTGGTACTAAGGCAATCATGCCATGGTCTAAATCATTGAGATCACATTTTTTCCCCATTCTGATGGTTGATGTGAACATTACCTGAAGCTGCTGGCCCATATCTGCATGATTTTATGCATTGCACTGCTGCCAAATGATTGGCTGATTAGATAATTGCATGAACGTGTAGGTGTACAGCTGTTTCTTGTAAAGTGTTATATGAGTGTATATTGAAGCAGGATTTCACCAAGATCTCCAATCCTCCAGGACTGACTGTTCAAACTCGAAAAATAGTTTATATTAATTTATAACAACAATAACATGGCATGGTGACACAGTGTATAGAGTCCCATTGGGCTACTGATCGGAATCTCATGAGTTCCCATCACCGCCAAGCTGCCACTGTTCGACCGTTAAGCCGTTCGACCCTTAACACTCGACTGCTCAGATATATAAATGAGATAAATGTAAGTCGCTCTGGATAAGGGCCTCTACCAAATGGCATAAATGTAATGTAATGTAATGTCCCCAGGTCCGCAGTTCAATCCTGAGCTCAGGTGACTGGCTGGAGTTTCTGTGCATGTTCTTTCTGTCTCTGCAGTGGGTATTTTGGGTTTGCTGGTTTCCTCCCATCTTCCATAAAACATGTCAGTAGGTGGATTGGCTGTGTTGAATTGCCTCAAGGTGTGAATGTGTGTGTGCATGGTATCCTGTGATGCATTGGCATCCCATTCAGAGTCTATTACCCCCTTGGACCAAGGGTTCCTAGGATTGGTTTCAGATCCACCTCAACCCTGACCGGGATAAAGCAGTTACTGAAGATAAATACAGTAAATAAATTAATGAATGAATTTGTTGAATGTTTGTTGAACTCTTTATGTAGCAGTAGTAGCTTCATTTAATATTTGTAAGACATAAGATATAAAGTGTATTTTGGCATTATGTATGTTCGCATTAGTACAAACTGAAATGTGATGATTCCAGTATTGGCGAACTCAAGCAGTTTACACAATGGTCAATCAATCTCCCTTAGGCCTTTTGTTCTCTCACCTGGTTTGAATAAAAGCTAATTTCTTGAAGCCACACAATGTATTTAAGACTTCAAAAGATAAACACATTTGATGAATATTTTGGCCAATTATAATATCCCCAATTTACCTCCGTTCTGAAATTTCAGCAGCTACTCTTGACCATGTTAACAGTTGCAAGGCTTTTCTGACTGATGCTGCTATGTGATATTCAGCCTTCATTAAAAATGCATTGACGTTTTCCTTTGGGGATTCTTTGTCCAGTACATTCTTAATCATGTTTCTTGTCTGTAAAAACATTGCTCAAGAACTGAGCATAGTGGATAATGGCAGCAGAGGCAAATGCTTGTATTCCATTCATCCTCGCTGACAGTGTTGTCTGCACCAGGTTTATTCACTCTCATTCATTTCCCTGAAAAAATCAACCCTGTGATTGCAGACCGGGTCATTAGAGCTTCTTGTTTTCACCATGTCCTTGACTGCAACTCTGGATATAATCCAACACATGATTATGTAATTTGTCACTGATATCTTAACTAAACATGACTGGAACAAGACACGAAGAGACTAAACACACATATCATCATGTGAACATGGATTCAATTTAGTGCAAATCAGTTATGAACAGGTTCCAATTCAAGGAGGTTTCAAAATACGTATGCAAAATTATACTCTAAAGGTAATTGTAATCCTAAATCAATGCTTTTTAGCTCCCTACAGTAAACGTTGATATTGTTTCTGAAAAATGTTTTAAACCTCAGTTATAAATTACAATGTATAACCTGTAATAAAGGATTTTTAATGAGCTGAGAGAATTAAAGAGATTATGCAAATTAATCTGATAGAAATGCAAATATAATTATGAAATGCAAATAAAATTACCAAAAATCTGTGAATAATACAAAGATCCAGTAGTTAGTATCGCCATACTTGACCTGATTATTTCATAATGTATTTTAAAATCATATACATACATTATCTCACAAAAGTGAGTACACCCCTCACATTTTTGTAAATATTTGATTATATCTTTTCATGTGACATCACTGAAGAAATAGTGTAGTGTACACTGTAGTGTACACTGATGAAATGACACTTTGCTACAATGTTAAGTAGTGAGTGTACAGCTTGTGTAACAGTGTAAATTTGCTGTCCCCTCAAAATAACTCAACACACAGACATTAATGTCTAAACTACTGGCAACAAAAGTGAGTACACCCCTAAGTGAAAATGTCCAAATTGGGCCCAATTAGCCATTTTCCCTCGCCGGTGTCATGTGACTTGTTAGTGTTACAAGGTCTCAGTTGTGAATGGGGAGCGGGATGGATGGATGGAAATTTGAATGGGTGATTTTTATTCAAGTTCATTTTTTGTGCAAATCAATTTTAGAAAAATAGTTCTTTAATATGTTAACATATATTTAATATATGTTAAATCTTGCCATTTTTGAACAAAATTACATTTCTTTGGGTTCTTTTTTTTTTTTTTTAGAAACATTTTAGGTTTGGATTATATGGGTGATATATCACATATATCCACTCCATCTGCTGTGCATATCTCATACACTTCAATGTCTACAACAGTGCTTCTCTAATAATAGTCACAGTCTCTGGCAGGATTTATACCTCTTATAATGTATGCAGGCAACTCCATTATATATATTTATACAGCGCTCTCCACTGTCTGGTTAACAAATTCACAAAAATACTCTGCTCTCATGGATATCAAACAATTGTGAACAAAACACAGGTTTATCAAGAAAGAAATATCTTTGTTAAATGTCACAAGTTTATAAGTTTATGTAAGTGTGCAACAATTATTGGCACACTTTTAGTTAATACTTTATGCTACCCCCCTTTGCCAATATAACAGCTCAGAGTCTTCTTGTATAATACCTGATGAGGTTGGAGAATACATAGAAAGGGATCTGAGATTCCTCCATACAGAATCTCTCCAAACACTTCAAATTTCGAGGTCCATGCTTATGGACTCTCCTCTTTAGTTCACTCCACGGGATTTCCATAGGTTTCAAGTCAGGGTTCTGGGATGGCCATGGCAGGATCTTGATTTTGTGGTCAGTAAACCATTTTTGTGCTGATTTTGATGTATATTGTGGACTTTTGTACTGCTGGAAGATCCAACCATGGCCCATTTTAAACTTTCTGGCAGAGGCTTTCAGGTTTTCATTTAATATCTGTTAATATTTGATATTATTATATTTTATATATATTATACAGTGGTGTGAAAAAGTGTTTGCCCCCTTCCTCATTTCCTGTTCCTTTGCATGTTTGTCACACTTAAGTGTTTCGGAACATCAAACCAATTTAAACAATAGTCAAGGACAACACAAGTAAACACA
>JAFFST010050770.1:59156-80664 GCA_022414735.1 Noturus placidus | reverse complement strand
TGCATTTTGTGTTTACTTGTGTTGTCATTGACTATTGTTTAAATTGGTTTGATGTTCCGAAACACTTAAGTGTGACAAACATGCAAAGGAACAGGAAATGAGGAAGGGGCAAACACTTTTTCACACCACTGTAACTTGAAGATTGCATCAGGTGAGATGTTTATGCAGCCAGAAGTTTTTTGTTTGTTTTCTAATCATGAATGAGTGGCTGTTGCTCAGGTGGTAGAGTGGGTTGTCCACTAATTGTAGGGTTGGGGGTTCAATTCCCAGCCCACATGACTCCACATGCTGAACTGTTCTTGGGCAAGACACTGAACCCCAAGATGTTCCCGATGCCAAGTTATCACCTTGCATGGCAGCACTGCTACCATTGATGTGTAAGTGTGTGTGTGAATGGGTGAATGAGACACAGTGCAAAGTGCTTTGGATAAAAGCGCTATATAAGTGCACTATTTACCATAAATTAAATAACTTAAATTAAATCTGTGATTAATCACAGATCCATATGAGAAATTGGATTAAACGTGGGAGTAACTGTATAGTGCAACTTTAATTTGGCTATGGATAGAGTTGAAAACAAAAAGTAAAGTTCATTCATGACCTTTGGGGTTCTATTGTTATAAACCTGACTTGTTGAAGACATGCTTAATCATGTCCCTGCAGCTGAAACTATAAAAGGAAATCCAGAATGATGTAATACGATATGGTTCCTTGCAATTATATATTTTTTCCTTCTTTCATTTTCAAAATGCATATTTTGAGGTTGTATTGTCTGATCCAATTACCCTGCTTTTGTTTAGATCTTGTGCTGCACCTCATTTACTATTTATATTTCAGTACTGAGCAAGACGGCTTCAACATGTGGTTATTAACACAACTGCAGTGATACATGTTTGATTAAATGTAAGAATGTAGTACCAATTGTGGAAATTTTGAACTTAAACGACCCATCTTACTGAGATCACATTAGCATTAGTGTGTCTCTACTTTACTACTCTGTTTTATTTAACTCTGCAGCCTTTGTGGCAGCAAGATTAATGTCTTCAGTGTCATAAGCGTTTTGTGCACCTCATCATTGATAAGGCTCTCTCAGGGGGTTGAGGAAAATTCCAATTTCATGCATCATCATTCACATTCTTTATGTAAGAATAGACTGTCTAAATAAAGAGATTTTATTTAAATGTATACAAATTATAATAACATTATAATTATTATTGCATAGATGGAGAAGGGGATACAATTGCAGGCATAATACAATGCTATACAATAAAATGTATTTTTTATTGTATGTAGATATTCAGTAAATCCGGTGCACACTGTATGTTACACTGTAGGATCTCAGTTGTCATTAATGTCAGACTGTATGACAGTCAAGATGTGGCAAATAGACGCATATAAGAAGACTCGTACAGAGTAGGAGAAGCTACACTACAGGACTGTGCCTCAAATCTTCTGACACGGCCAGAACTTAATCAGAGGAAAATTTTGATCTCAACGGCCATTAATCGGCTGTCGGGAAAAATGTCAAACCATGATGTCAAACATGTCAAACAACGATCAAAGACTACAGATTTTGGCCTAGGATTATATGAATCTTTTAGAATTCTCAAATTTGTCTCAAATTGTGGCTTGAATCGTACAGTGTGAACCGGGCTTTAGTGAAATAAGTAAAGATAAACTTCTCGCCATTTAGCTAGATAACTCCCTGACCTTCCTGAACAACTAAAATATATAGCAGACATACGCTCACTGAGAATTTTATTAGGAACATCTGTATACCTACTCATTCATGCAGGGCTGGCTTTTCACATGCAATAATCTAGAGTTGACTCAGAGTGGTGCAATAAAGAATTAAATATCCAGTGGATAGTTCTGCAGTTGGAAATACCTCGTAGATGCGAGAGGTCACTGGAGAATGGCCGGACTGGTTCAAGCTGACAGAAAGGCTACAGTAGCACAGATAACTACTCTGTACAATTGTGGTGAGCAGGAAAGCATCTCAGAATGCACAATATGTCAAACCTTGGGGCGTATCGGGTTCCACTTCTGTCAGCCGAGAACAAAATCCGAGGCTGCAGTGGGCATAGACTCACCAAAACTGGACAGTTGAAGACGGGAAAAACATAGTCTGGTCTGATGAATCTCAGTTTCTGCTGAGGCACACAAATTGTAGGGTCTGAAATTGGGGCCAACAGCATGAATCTATGGACCAGACCTGCCTTGTGTCAACAGTCCAGGCTGGTGGAGGTGGTATAATTTTGTGGGGAATGTTTTCTTTGTACACTTTGGGCCTCTTAATTCCAAGCAATCATCACTTGAATGCCACAGCCTATTTGAGTATTGTTGTTGACCATGAGCATCCCTTCATGACCACAATTTACTATCTTCTAATGACTACTTCCACAAAGCAAAAGATGTCTCAAACTGGTTTCATGAACATGACAATGAGTTCCGAGTTCTTCAGTGTTCTTCCCAGTCACAGGATCTGAATCCAATAGGACACTTTTGAGATGTGGGAGAACGGGAAATTCACAGTATAACCGTGCACCTGAAAAATCTGCAGGAATTGGATGATGCAGTCATGTCAACATGGACCAGACTCTCAAAGGAATGTTTCCAAAATCTTGTGGAATCCATGCCACCAAGAATTGAGGCTGTTTTGAGAGCAAATGGAGGCTCTACCCAGTACCCAGTCAGTGCGTGTGTCTTACTTCCATAGACATTGAGATATCTTTTTCAAATGAGTGAGAAATTTGTATATACTAGATTTGTATGTTAGTTAATGATTGAAATATTACTGTATCTAGCTAGCTGTGCTGCAGGAGATACTGTATATTTGAGCTTTGAGTTGTTTATGCTTTATCAAATTGTGAGCAATTTACATACGTAAATTAAGCTACCAGTAAATTAAAAGGCATGAACATGTTGTTTGAATATTCTATGTTGTATATTCTTCTCTTCAAATAAGAGATTGTGAATGTGAATATACCTCACAGGTTGAAGTATTATATCCTGTGTTCTCCATACCAACATATCCCAGCCATATGCGATATGTAGTATATCCCAAAAACCTCTGAACTTGCTTTTGTCTTTAGAGCAACAAAAATGATGGTCCAATGAACTGATATCAATAAAGAACAAACAGACAGGGTTCTCAGCTGGAGATGTTGGCGGAAGACCAAAGACTTGCTCTGGATGGGAGAGCGAGTGAACCTCATCTGACTCACATTGACACCAGATTCAGGAGCGAAAATCCAAAAACTCTGTGCGCCTGTGTGCTCTGCCAACTATTTCTAAAAACAAACTTCATATGATAAAACATAGGTAGAAAATGAATTGCTGACAGAGTGACTTACTGATTATTGTGGAAAATTATAATGGTCAAGGTGTCTTTTCCATATTATGTAGTGAAGATAAAATCCTTGGCATTGGTTTGTCAATTCAATCCTAGTGGACAGCATACAGGCTGCATTTTTATTTTCTCCCAGGTTCCAGTACATTTGCATTGGACTGTGTTGATGATTGCTTGATTTTGTGTTGGAAGAGGGTAAAGAGGAAAAATATGGACTGGCTCAAGGTCACTAAGGGACAGTTTGGAAACCACTGGATCTAGTTAGTATTCTACACTTGCTTATGGCTGGTTCAGATGCCTGCAGTTTGGGTGAGGAAAACTCACACACGCATATAGACACATACTTACATACCTGAAGTAATAAAGCATGACTTGAAACCAGGCTGAAAACAAAGCTAGCCTTGTGTGCGTAAGGAGATTTACATTTTTCCTCTCGACAGGAGTCTAGATACCGACCATAAACTGAAAGAGTTTTTTTTTTCCAGGCCAATTCAACACGGCTTTAACTGCCTTTACCTTTACCTCATATTGTGGTTTCCAAGAGGTCTCGTCAGGTTACTTGTGCAAAGGTTTGTAGGTTTTTGAGTACATAGCATTTCCACATGCTAAGTAAAGTTTAAACCCATTTACTCATATATAATAATTACATTATATACATGTTGAAGTACATTTAATTCATTCATTCATTAATCTTCAGTAAGTGCTTTACATTTACCAGGGTCACTGTGGAACCAGAGCCACTGGCAACACTGGATACAAGGAAAGAGACCTCACCTAGGATGGGGTTCCAGTCAATTTCAGGGCACCATGCATACACACATTCACACACTAATTCACACCTATGGGCAATTTAGTGTAGCTAATCCACCTACCTTCAAGTTTTTGGACAGTGGAAGGAAACCAGAGAACCCTGAGGAAATTCACATAAACATGGGAAGAATATATGAAACTCCACACAAACAGTAACCCAAGCTCAGAATCTGATAGAAACCACACAGCAATGCTTACTATTGTGCTTCCCGTGGGAAATTTTGTAATATCAGTTCCATACAGCCCATTAACTTTTGATATATACATCAACACATAATTTGCTCATATGTTGCACAAATACCGTACCCAAGTCAATAGAAGCTCTGTATAGTAGTATGTTAAATATGACCATGACAACATTTAATGTCAATAAACACTATATTATTTGTTATTATTCATCTTTTATATAAAATCTACTGCAGCATCCATGAGAATGTGCGAACTAAGAATATCATTGTAGAAGAAATCTTGCACATGACAATGACGTTCTTGAATCTTGAATGTGGAAGTACAATGTTCATATTGTACTGTAGCTTTTTTTGGTCTAATCATGCTGTAATGGTTTTAATCTTTCATAATACACTGTGAAGGAGAGAGGGTGTGCATGTGTGACCTCTGACACGGGCATCCTTATGCTGCTAGATATGGTGTCTGAGCGTCTGCCTCATGTCAGAACTGGTGTCTTTACATGTTTGTATGTATGGCAGCCCTGCTTTGCCTACCATTAATCATTTCATTTAGTCCATCTTATCAGCCAGACATGTTAGGGTGTCACGCTGCACATCCTGTTCAGGAGAAATACAACTGCTACTTTGGCATGAGCATTTTGATTAATAGTTTAGATTTGTGCAAGGTCACTTATCCCTCAAGAGCTCTGGAACAAATGATTTCTTATATAGGGAAAATACCTTACTGCACTCTTTGTGTTTTTATGGTTTATACACAAAAACAGTAATCCTCAGCTATTTTTCCAGACTTTTATCCCTCACTTTGAAAGAAAGTGGAATGTGTGTGAAACCAGCAGGCGTGGTCGGTGTGGACATTTTAGCTATTTATTAGGCAGATTAGCAGGGAAAAGCTTTCCCTTGTCGCCATTTTATGGCACCCTAAGGCTGAAAGATTATCAGACATGAGCCCATGCTGCCATGGTTATGCAACCTATACACACAGCCACAGCTTTGAGATCCTTAGTGGAATAGTATTACTCTGTGGAATAGTATTACTCCAATTGACATGTTAAAGGAATTCTAAAAAGGAGCACAACTTTGGATATGGCAGTGGGTAGCTCCGTTTTGTGGGTTGTGGTGGAGCATGCATGCAGAATTCTTGGCATGTCTACTGCTGCAGGTAGGATTAATAGAATAATAGATCGAATACAAAAAGCACTTTGTTATGCTGCCCATCTTTGAAGTACTCAACAGTTCATTATGGAGTATAACCACTTGTTTTTAATGTGTTTAGAAGAGGAAGTGATTAGATGCAATAATGGATTTGCTGTTCAGAGTGTTTTAAAATGTCCAAGAAATCAGGTAATTGAAAATTTAATAGACGTGATTTTCAGTTCAGTAGATTTGTAATTTTCTTATCAAAAAGCAAAGACTTTCTCACACAGATTCGATTATGGGCAAAGTGAGCCCAATTAAGGAACCATTCTTTGAACACATAGTTAGCTTAGAATTTGAGTTTACCGAATGTTGCTCTTCCACTGACATTATCTTTTCATTACACCTCTTCTACAAACATGACTACCACAAAAGGCTACCTTAAATCATGAAGAGGAAAGCATCTCACAGGAGAGTTCATTGTTTAACTGTTCCCTGAGGAGGACATGATTTAAATGCTCCTGCCAAATTATCTCAAACATGTTTGAAGAAACATATTGTGTGACTAAACCTTTTACTACCATTAGCAGTCATAAATCAGTTCATTAAAAAAAATCTGAAAAAAGTCTTGTTCTTAAAGTTGTTACAATTTAATTGATTGGCTATTATCCACGGATGTCTATTCATACAGATTTTATTCTATTTTATTCTGTTTAGACTTATGTATGGTGTATTTGCCCCCTTTTTATTTTAAGAGATGGGTTAGTTGCTTATTTTCCCAATAGAGTCTCAGGAATTTGTTTTTCCTGTGTAGGTTTTTACCTGTTATGCACTCATTGTATGCTTGTAGATTTAACTCTGTTATTGCTTAATTTCCAGTGTACTGTATTGACAACTACTAGCTTGCTTTTTCTTTCACTTAAGAGTAGTGCTGGTGAAGATGGTAATGTGTTTAATGTGTGTTGGCGTCTCCTACACATATTACACATACCCTGGGGTAGGAGTTATGGTTACAAGTTGCAACATAGGGTTACGTGCACTGTAAAAATCACCTGCTGTATAAAATGTTCAGGCTTGGGGATTAACGGAATACGGAATACAAACGGAAATACAAAAAATTGGTAAATGTATTAGGTAACGGTTATGTCAAAAAACAATGTCATCAGATTACAGGTACATTTTGTACAAAAAAATATATAAAATTATAAATGGGAATACCCTCAAGATTACAATTTTTTTCATTTAAAACCAGAGAAATGAATCTTTTGACAAGACACAGTATAGACAGCTGCTCGATTATAGTTCTGGTTCTATACCTCTTGGTGCATGCGCAAATACATTTTCTGCAAAGTTAATTTGGTAGATATTAACACAAATTGTTCTGTAATATGCTTTTTTCAAGGTGACAACATGTCCTCTTTATCGGACCTTAAAAAAGCATCTGGCCAAGATTTCTTAATTTGAGAAAATGTCCCTGATTCGGCTTTAGTTTCATTATGATGTGCTTATGTTCTAATACTGCATTATGTGTGCGTATGTTTGCATATGTTTAACCCCTCTCTGTAATTCCCGCCTTCTCGCACAACAATTGGTTGATTATAAAAGGCTTGCAGCAACTATTGGCCAGATTCCTGCCTCTAAACCATTAGCCTAATCTTAGTAAACACACGTAGGTGAAGCACTGTTGTGTACAGCTTCAAACAGTTGCTTGACAATAGCAGCAACTGATAGATGTCCTGAGTCAAAACAATGGCCATATAAGGTCATTTTTAATTTCATCTTATCACATAGCTTCATACTACATTGCCATTCAAATGTGTAAATGATGGCAGAACTTACACTCATGTCATTTTATATTTTATTTTATTCCATGCACATTCAAAAGAATGTAGGAAAAAATGTCAAACGTGGGAAGAGTGAAACCAATTTTATTTATATATATTTTTATGATGTTAGTAGTGTCTTTGTTAGTGTATTAAAATCTGCATTCATAGTATTACTGTTTTCAATGTTACTAATATACACCCTAGATGGGATGATAGTCCATTGCAGTTACCATGCATACAGACATCCGCACACTTGTTTATAATAAGGTGCAATTTAGTGTAACCAATACACCTACTGCTATATTTTTGGGAGATAGGAGAAACATGTAAAACTAGATTTCACACACAGGGACAATATTCAGGATTGCACCAGGGTCAAGCTGTGGAGCTGGAGTTGTGAAGCAGCAATGATACCTACTGCATCAGAACCACACCTCCTCTTAATTTAACCCATTTATCTCAGTACCTACTACTCTTGATAACTATTATGAATTGAGGAAAACCAAATCTATAATTGTCACAAAACTCAAAATCAAATATAAATTGCCCACACAGCAGTGTAACATTATTTGGTAGGTGCAACACTGATGCATCACTTAGCTGCATGATTGAGTAGGAAACTACTGTCCAATGAGTGTTTTAGTTATTATGTTTTTCCAAAAATCATTTCGCATTTATTACAATTTCCAGTTATTCTGTTCAACATAAATATAATTAATGGGGCCACAGACCTTGACTCTCTGATAGTGTGATCCCAAAACACCTTTAACTTGTGGCAATGCACCCTTTTCCACCTTCTTCATGTGCAACAAGCTCCCTTAACAGCCATGTACAATGTGTACTGCATTCCAACAATAATCCATAGGATTCACTCCTTTTCAATCCTGATCTTATATTGCTTGAGTTGCTGTAATGAAGATAATGTGATATTCATGTGAGGGCAAGATCTGCGTGCTGTGCCAAGGCATGATAGTGCAGAGTGTACAGGTTGTAATGTAGTCATTAGTTGTCACACAGAATATCAGCTTTCCTCACTCTTGGTCTAAAATCTGCAGCCCTGATGGTCAATGCAGTGGGCCTATTATTGTAATGCACAAAAACATGGCATCATGTGGAGCGAGGTAATGGCATTCTATAGGTCACCTGCACAAACAGCATTCTCAGGATTATACTATTATTTTAGCAAATACAGAACCATTCTCACCCTAATTTGGTCTAGACAGTTCCTACTCATTAACAAATCACATGAAAGCTACCAACCAGGGAGAGTGAGCTATCACATGCTAACTCTAAGACATGTGAAACCAGCTACCACATCTTTTCAAACATCTGTTCATGCTGCGTCACAGGGCAACATATCAGTAGCAAGAGAACACACTCGGAGTGAACTGCTATCTACCCTCTTCTGCATATATGAGCTCAAAGACACCTGTGATTGGCTAGTGTCACTCTGTTTGACAGGACAGAGAGAATACTGCTGCATTTGACCTCAGAAATTGAAACTTATAACTTAGTATTATGTCATTTTTCCACCTTTGTGTATTTGAGCTACAAAGTGGGAAAAACATGGACGGCTCCATGTTCATCAACAAGTTAGCTGGCTAACTGTGATGACTAATGTATATTTACCTCCTCAAAACAGTGAAATGTATAATCAGTGTTATTGGTTTAATAAGAGAATGGCTTTATGTCAGTTGATCTGTATGAATTGAGTCTACTGCCATTTTGATATTTTATTTGCCCCTATTTAGTAAGGAAGATTCTATTGTTTGAGTACACAATTTTGGCATCTCCTTTGCTTGTTTTTTCCCGCCTTTTTTCCCAACTCTGTTATTGCAGCACTTGTCCCATCCATAACATAGCTAATCCACCTAATGGCGCAGTGGTAGCACACAAACCTCTGAGCACAGAGATTCAAAAAACACCCAAACCGTTCCCTAAACCTTCATCTTTCATATAAACCCTGCTTGCAGATTTATTTATAAGCATACAGGGGTTTACTCTGCAATTGTGTTTACTTTGAACTGTCCCATAACAATTAGTGCAACATAATGCTACTTTGTTTATTGTTGATGCTGTGAGCAGCCATGTTGATTTGATGTCAGTTGCTGAACTTGAGGTTGAGGAGACCTTCCCACCCAGAGAGCAGTGCCAGTTTTGCTCTCTTGACTGTGGCATCTTCACAATTTTTACAAATTTTGTATACACGATTTATACAGTCCAAATGTACTGGAGCAGCGAGGTCAATTCTGTCATTTTTGCTACACATTGGAGACATTTGGGTTTGAGATCAAAAGCTGAATATCATACAATAGATCTTCCAAACAAAATGTCTTGCTTTTCTCCCACAGACGGCTCTCTGGTCTTCATGTTGGTTTACACTGGTTTAACAAACGCAGTGTTCACAGGTAAAACTAGGGCTCAAACCACTAGTAGACATTCAGAGCTATTAATTCTTTAAACAATCAGTTTAACATGGCACACCCAGGTGGCAAGAAACACCTATCAGTCACATGTTCCAATATTTTTGATTACTTGTAAAAAAAATGAAATGGGTGGGTTCAAACAAGTTGTTTAACACAACTTGAGTGCTTTAAGTTGTTTAACACATCTAGATGTAAATTTCAATAAATGAAAGCTGAAATTCTAATTTTAAATTTCATTAAATGGTTAAAAAGAGCAAAGGAAAAAGAAATAGGAAAGGAAAGATATTGTGGAGCAGAAAAGTACTCAGAAAAGATCAAGATTAATTTCGAGCATGCAGACTGTCTAGATAATAGGTATTTACATCATGCTCCAAATTGGGAGGAAAAAGGATATGCCACTCGTTTGGCTCCATAGCATAGCCTAGTGCACCCTCTAGCTGTTACATATCATATCTACAGTCAAGTGCTTTGTACTAAAGCCCAAGTTGGCAATGTAATGCAGAGTCTTATGTAATGTAGAGATGCATGACAAAACAATGACCTTACAAACTAATAGTAATTAGTTAGCAGGCCTGCCACTCTATGTAGATAAATATATACTCATTTTTGATTATACATGATTATACATTGTATTTTGCTGGTATGTCTTGATTACAGGAGCAAACGTCATGGAATAAACAACACAATCTTTTGCTCATTACAGATATTTCCACATTTCATCTAAACAACAAAATCCCAGATAAGCCATCCCTAAAGTGAATAACTGAAACAGAAAATGTCTGACATACAGTGAAGGGATCCATACACTTTTCTGCTCAGTGTGTCTTGCATTTTAATACCAGATGCAATTTTAAAGGCCTTAGATAGTGTATGTATGAAAGGCAGTATGTAGGCATGGAAACATACCATGGGGTCCAAAGGTCTAAGACCAATAGTGAAAATTCTTCAATTTTGCATTCTTTTCTGATTTTATACAACAGTTTTCATTACAAATTATATTACTGACAACACCTTGGGTGAAAATTAGAATCTTTGAAATATTTTCATGCATTTCAGAGTTTCTAAGTATTGATACATCCCCCTTTTTGCTTTAATGCCACTCGAGTGTGCACTCGAGCTGGCATGGACTTCACAAGTTTGTGGAAAACCTTATGATCCATTTTAGATCAAATCCATCAGTATCGTCTGAACATATGCTTCAATAGACAAGATTAGGCATGAAGAAAATCTAACCTTTTGTATAAAGCATTTCTCAGAGCTTTTAGACCAGGCATCTCTTTTTGGTGGTAATTATTTTCAGTACAGAAACAAAAGAAGCAAATCCTGGAATATGTAGTTGAGACAATGAAAGTAACAGATCCATAGAGCCATAGAGGAGACAAACTTGAAATTGCTTACAGTATAGTCTGGAAACTTTATCTTAGACCATGGTAGTTTTATTAAGATGATATTTACACCATTGCTAGAAAGAAGAACAATTCTGATTGAGTTTGCCAAATCTGTGCGTTTGCGGAAACAACTGGTAATTTTTCCATTATCTTTCCGAGATTGATAAATCCTGGGAGAGATTGAAGATCCATTTGAATGAGTATAACGTCAGGCTAGTTAGTCATGTAGTAAATCTCTGAAGAGCCTGAAAACATGGAGTTGGTGAGAAAAAGTTGATCTTTATACCGTGGGGGGGAGTATTTGATCCCCTATTGATTTTGTATGTTTGTCCACAGACAAAGAAATGACCAGTCTATAATTTTAATGGTAGGTTTATTTGAACGGCGAGAGACAGAATAACAACAAAAAAATCCAGAAAAACGCATGTCAAAAATGTTATAAATTAATTTGCATTTTAATGAGGGAAATAAGTATTTGACCCCCTCTCAATCAGAAAGATTTCTGGCTCCCATGTGTCTTTTATACAGGTAACGAGCTGAGATTAGGAACACACTCTTAAAGGGAGTTCTCCTAATCTCAGTTTGTTACCTGTATAAAAGACACCTGTCCACAGAAGCAATCGATCAACCAGATTCCAAACTCTCCACCATGGCCAAGACCAAAGAGCTCTCCAAGGATGTCAGGGACAAGATTGTAGACCTACACAAGTCTGGAATGGGCTACAAGACCATTGCTAAGCAGCTTGGTGAGAAGGTGACAACAGTTGGTGCGATTATTCACGAATGGAAGAAACACAAAAGAACTGTCAATCTCCCTCGGCCTGGGGCTCCATGCAAGATCTCACCTCGTGGAGTTGCAATGATCATGAGAACAGTGAGGAATCAGACCAGAACTACACGGGAGCTGGGACAATAATCACCAAGAAAACAATTGGTAAAACACTACGCCGTGAAGGACTGAAATCCTGCAGCGCCCCTTCTCAAGATAGCACATATACATGCCTGTTTGAAGTTTGCCAATGAACATCTGAATGATTCAGAGGACAACTGGGTGAAAGTGTTCTGGTCAGATGAGACCAAAATGGAGCTCTTTGGCATCAACTCAACTCGCCGTGTTTGGAGGAGGAGGAATGCTGCTTATGACCCCAAGAACACCATCTCCACCATCAAACATGGAGGTGGAAACATTATGCTTTGGGGGTGTTTTTCTGTTAAGGGGACAGGACAACTTCACCGCATCAAAGGCACGATGGACGGGGCCATGTACTGTCAAATCTTGGGTGAGAACCTCCTTCCCTAAGCCAGGGCATTGAAAATAACAAGTAATTATTAAGTCATTATCAAGTACTAAGTCATGTTTTGCAGAGGGGTCAAATACTTATTTCCCTCATTAAAATGCAAAACATTTTTGACATGCGTTTTTCTGGATTTTTTTGTTGTTATTCTGTCTCTCACTGTTCAAATAAACCTACCATTAAAATTATAGCACGATCATTTCTTTGTTAGTGGGCAAACGTACAAATTCAGCAGGGAATCAAATACCTTTTTCCTCCACTGTAGTAAACCTACCAAATGTGCTGATATCTTATGCTGTTGTTTTTGTAATGCATGCAGGTTACTCCTCACATTGTCTGGTAAACAAGATCCCTGTGGGACGACCTAGCCTGAAATCTGTAGAAACCTTGAATACTAAGGGGGGAGAATGAAACTTTCCCATTTTAGTCTAAAAAGGACATTATAGAAAAGGTGGCAAAAAGCAGTGAATTGCTCTTCTGTAGGATACTCTTTTTACTGTGAGAGTTTGAGTGATAAGGCGGTGTTTATTAATATAAATTACTGAGATGCAAATATCCAAGTATTTCTTTTTTGCAAGCTCGATTAGTTTCAATAGCATTACTTTGAAAATGGCGTGTGTGCTCCATATGTATGCCCTTTCTCTCCAATTGTTTCACCATTACTCTTGATTTTATATTGTGTATCACTTTTGGACTTCTTGTGCTCCTCGTCCTCTGTCATCACACTCACATTCCTACTGTCCTCCTTGACATTTGGAGGGTCAGAAAAGAAATGCTGCTCATTTTATTAGCTCCTCTTTTTGGCAACTGAACAAAGACATTGTTTAAAATTTTAATTTAAACTTAAACATCTGTTTTCATGTGCTGTCTGATGACATACAGCAGATGTGGCAGGGATAACCATGTGATCTGATAACTGAGCCCAGTGAATTAGTATACAAGAGTAATAAATAAATAAATAAATCCCAGATTTTCAGTGTGGTCTCAGATTTTGGGCCCCACTGCAGCTGAAATCATTTAGTTGGAAATTCCTGCAATTAGGTGGAAACCATCTAAATTAAATTACAGTGGGGGAAAAAAGTATTTGATCCCCTGCTGATTTTGTGCGTTTGCCCACTCACAAAGAAATGATCAGTCTATAATTTTAATGGTAGGTTTATTTGAACAGTGAGAGACAGAATAACAACAAAAAAGTCCATAAAAACGCATGTCAAAAATGTTATAAATTGATTTGCATTTTAATGAGGGAAATAAGTATTTGACCCCTCTGCAAAACATGACTTAGTACTTGGTAATCTCAATAAGAAAGATTTCTGGCTCCCAGGTGTCTTTTATACAGGTAATGGGCTGAGATTAGGAACACACTCTTAAAGGGAGTGCTCCTAATCTCAGTTTGTTACCTGTATAAAAGACACCTGTCCACAGAAGCAATTAATCAATCAGATTCCAAACTCTCTACCATGGCCAAGAACAAAGAGCTCTCCAAGGATGTCAGGGACAAGATTGTAGACCTACATGAGTCTGGAATGTCTACAAGACCATTGCCAAGCATCTTGGTGAGAAGGTGACAAACACGAACTAAATGCACATTTGATTGAAAACAAAATTCTTCTTGCACAGTACTTTACTGCTGTAATTATTTTTATTGTATTTGTTGCATGAAATATAAATTTGTGTTTATTTTTGCAGCATTTATATTATATTTTAGTATAACTGTAATATCTAGGGGAGGCATGGTGGTCCAGAGTTTAAGATTACACATTACAGCTCCAGAGTCCACTGTTCAACCCTGAGCCATTTTTGCTGTTTTTGTGGGGTTTCACATGTTCATGGATTTCCTCCAGATTCTTTGGTTTCCTCCCACTGTCCAAAACCATGCCAGTAGGTGGATTGGCTACTCTAAATATCACCTAGATGTGGGGAAAAAACCCTGCATATAAGGTATTAAAATGCACACCTATATTTAAATAAATCATAGGCAGTTTTCTAAGGATGGTAATAAGGTAATAATAAGTTGTTATGCTGTGTGTCAAATCTGACATCTAGTGATAATAGGAAACATCTTCCCACATATTAATGCCAATGTTTAAGCACTAATCTTCAATAACAATCATTAAAAAATAAAAACTTTTAGGTCCAAAATATTTTCCAGTAATTTGCAGTCACCCAGATGAGTATGTGTTCCCTTTTGAGTCTAGGTCAAGTTTTCTACCTCACAGTGGTAGCTGATGCAAAAAATGTGTGTGTGTGTGTGTGTGTGTGTGTGTGTGTGTGTGTGTGTGTGTGCGTGTGTGTGTGCGTGGGGGGATTTTTAGCAAACCTAACTTCCCCAGAGACTATAGCATAGCATTGCCAAGATGGCTGCTTCCATTTTTACAGAAAAATGGTTAAGTCTCGTATTCCCAGTACCAGGACTTTGAAACAACAAACAAGGAAAACAATAAAATGCATGCCTTACATCTGATCCAACTAGCCAACTCTGCTTACTATAACAAATGCCTGAGGAACTCGGGTGTAAGCTCCTCCATGATCGTTTGATTGCTGCTGAATTTGTAAGTTGGATTGATCTGGTCCAAGTTCTTTTATCCTGTTTTCTTCTTCATCTGAATGCCTTGAGAGAGGGTTCTTTGTAAAGATAAAATCAAATTTTCTTTCACCTGGAAGAAATATTATGCCTACTTCTACGCTGTTAGCAATCTCATGCAGTAGCGAGAAAGAGAGTCGTTGAGAACGGTCCAATCACACAAGGTCAAAAAATATCAAAACAATGTTTATTTTCTAACAACAAAAGTGGTAGCGTCTGGGGCGCAATGAGCTGCACCCTGAGGACAATCTGAAGCAAGCCAATTAGAGAGCAGATTCAAGTTATCTGCTTTTCAGAAGTTTAAGGACCTATATGCACATTCATCTAGCCAGTGCCCTGAACACAGATATGATCGAAATGCAATTTAGATTATTTTTTTTTTAAATAAATGCTAACATGACTTCCAGGCGAATAGTATGACTAAATCAGTTTATTTAATAATTATTTTGCTATATATATATTTAACTTATTTTTAACATGTTTAAGTAACCTTTTTCTCTGGATAACTTGAAGTGGCAGTGTCCCAACACCCCCTATTGACCAGCTGCCACTGCTACCTCATTTTGTATAAATCACATACATTTTAATTTTATCTCCAGAACTGATATATTTCTGTAATTATTTTGTGCCAATATCCATTGTTAAAAGTGCTGTACAAAAAAATTATGTGTTAAAGCTGACATTTACTGTATAAGTGAGAAGTATTAGCCAGCACTACATACATAAATATACACAACAGCAAATGCAGAAGCAACCACATTAATGTTTGTGTGAGCATTGACTCGCAATCTCCTCATCTCAGTGTTGTGTGCTGTGGGAGTGGAAACACTGTATCAGACAGACTTCTACAGCCTGGCTGTCTACCTGCTGTAAGTATTCAAATTGATTTAATTAGCATGACCACGTTCTGCACAAACTACTAATTTACAAGGTTTCCCACACTGGTATAAACAGTTTTTTTTGTGTGTCCAGACAAGTGACAAATTAAAGGACCATAAAGTGTCTTAGTAGGGTGTTGCCTACTTGGCATAGATTTTACAAGTCTCTGGATCTGTACTGGAGAGATGAACACCATTTTCCCAAAAGATATCCCCCTAGTTGGTGTTTTGATGATAGTAGTAGAGAGCACTGTCTAATACATTGCTTCTAAATCTTCAAAAGGTTCTCAGCTGGTTTGAGATCTGCTGCCTATGAATTAAGTAAATTGGCCATAAAGCAATAAGCGTGAGTTACATAATTTTCTTATCAAACCATTCAGTGAGCCCTTGTGCCCTCTGGACTGGGATGTGGCATTTTGGAAGAGACTGATCCCATCAGGATAGAAATGTTTCATAAAAAGATCAAGATCAGTAAGCAATTCCTCAGACATTTCAATCTTACCATGGAAAAATAAAGCTGTGAGGACAGGAAAGCTACTTTTAAAATGTTCACACATCTATTTAATCAACTCTACAATAAGGCTTACTGTGAGTTTGTAGAAAATGTGTAGTCTTTCACAGTTTTCTGTCACATCCATAAATTTCGATGTATTTGAAGCATGTGAATGAATACATGCATTTTTAAGATTTGTCTACATTGTTGCTCAATATATTTGCATTTGCAAAGATCCTCTTTCTGAGGGGACAAGTGGACCTATATCTGTCACCAAAATTCCCCTTAAACAAAACAGAACCACTGGACTCCCTCACTGTATGGGGTTTTCCTTTCATTTGTCACCAGATTATATGTCACATCCATAGCCTATGAATGTAGTATATGGATTATTTATATATGTGTATGTTTATATTGGTGTGTGCCTTCTTTTTTTATGAGGCAACTATTCACTACCACAATCACTTTTAAAAACAAGGCATGATGTACACTGGGTTTGGCTCAGATTTCTGAGCAACTGGTTTTTCCGTGCATTTCATTTTGCCTTCAGGGTGTGGAATATGCTGGGATCCTTGTCTTAACACATATGAAAAGATAGAACACTAAATCCAGCATTAGACTATAACAGTTTATATTGCTCAGGTCTATCTAATGTATTATTGTATGCTAAGGGAGCAGGGGGAAACATAATATAATTAGTGCCAAACACCTTCAGAGTCAATCTAGACTTGTTGTCTAATTATCATTTTGAACATGTCGCTATTTAAAAATGAAATAAGTCTCATTTTATGTCACCTTGTTTTATAACCATGCCATATCTTTTGAGCGGAAACAGAATATCTTAAAACCTTGATTATGTCATCTGTCTGATCCTGCCTTGAAAACGGAAAGGATCTGCATGAATGAACATGAGAAATATTTGAGAACCACAAAGCATGAATGCTTGAACATGTCAGGTTTAGACCAGACAGAACATAGACATGATTGCTGAATTGATAAGGCTTTGTGCTTAGACACATGAATGAATAGGTTATAAAGTCTAGTATATTATGAAGCCTGAACTATTCCTCTTTGCTACCTTTGTACAACTGATGTTATATCTCTACATTGCTAAAAAAAAAAAATGATTGTGGTTCTTGCTTTCTAAAGGGTCTCGTCAGCTGGAATGATGCTTTTTGAAATGATATATTTCATTGATGCTTTTTTGGTGACATGGTTTCCGTAAGTTCCAAATTATACAGTAATAGCAAAAACAATTCCACTTATGTATTATGTTAATATAATAATGTACTAATTACTCTATATAATTTATTGCTATTGACTTTTCTCTGAAATGTAATGTTCAATTTATTACAGGTATCCAATTACATCTAAATTCTTTGTCATTTGGAAAAAGATGGCTAATGTTGGAGGCTTCCAAAAATTCCTCTACTACACCATTATGTCAGCGATGTGTTTTTTGCATCCAGTGTTAGTCTGGCATGCTGTCATACCAGGTACAGTGTATATCATTGTTATTTCTAAAGTGCATTACACAATAGGTATTGTCAGACAGCAGCTTTATAGGAGTCCAGTTATAAATTTAGATTCCTAATGAACAAACCAGAAGTGACAGTAGCAAGGAAAAACTGTCTCAGATGACATGAGGAACCAAGACTCATTATTCTGCAAGTGAACCGTCAGTCTCAAAGAAAAATGTATAAGCGTAAGGATCTGAGCGACTTTGAAAAAGGCCAGACTCACAAGGGAACCCATACTCTGACACAAGATAGTGGGATTATGATATTTTTGGTACATCATTTTAGACATGTAAAGTCAAACATTACTCAGTGTGCTGAAAGGATGTAGAAAACAGACAGAGCAGAGAACAGTCTTTATGGTTACAGCAAATTGTAGCTTGTTCACTATCATGAAAATGCATTGGAGTCTTTCTCACACTGTAGGGACTATGCTGCTGCTGACTGGACTGCTGAACTTTATTTTGAGCAAAAGGAAAAAGTCAAGTCTTCCTAAAGAATCCATTGAATTTTCTGGTGACTCAACTGTGTCCATCGCTGAATCGGAGGTACCTGAGCAAACCTTTTCCTTCTTCCACATCATCTCTGGGAAGAGAGCCTGTTATCTACCCAACAACATCAGATTGAACAACACTGCTGACTCCTCTCAGGCCATGCTCGGACCAAATCATTCCACACAGAACATTTACAATCCACTGAGCAAAGCTGACCAAAGAAACGTGCACTTCACGGAGAGTTTTAAAGATGACACTGAGATGGAGGAGTTTGACATGGATCCAGAGGAGACCACCTCAGATAAAGCACCAATGATTAGAATGTGAGGTGGAGCCTGTGGACAAGGGAACGGTACTCTGTAAATTTTAAAGAATTTTTTTGTCCAATAAGAGTCATGCAATTACAAAAGCATTTATCCGTACTCCATGTTGAAATGTGATTTTTTTTTTTTCATTTTTTTTTTTTTTAAAGATCAGTGGAATCTGCTGTGTAATCCCTCACATACATTTTATTAAGAAATACCTACAGCTTGAATGGACATGAGGAGTTCTGATATTTCAAAGATGCCAATGAAGACTTGAGATTGAACTGGAGTTTTCAGATATGTTGTATAGCAATTCACAATATAATCACCAGTCGTTATATATATTTAAATTATGTACATTATGTTTAAAGCAAAGAAGATTAACTCTAAAGTACTTTGAAATGTTCAGCCTCGTGTTCCCTCCGGAATTATAGCATCCTTCATAAAAATGAGCAAAACCTGCAGTAGGAAATAAATATTATACACAATAATTCTCCACTCAAACAATAAGAGAAAGTATTTATCTTAATGTTTGAATAAAATGGAAGGTAGTGTTTATGCCTCACAGCTCCAGAGTTTGATTCGGAGCTCAGGATGCAGTCAGTGTGGAGTTTCATTGAATGTTCTCTGACTGTCCATTTCCTCTGGGTTCTCCCATGTTCTCCCACTGTCCAAAAACAAGCCAGTAGGCGGCTGTGCTAAATTGCCCATTGATGGCAACTCATCCAGGGTGTATTCCCTCCACATAACCAGTGTTCCTGAGATAGTCTCCAGATCCACTGTGACCCTAAAGAGGATAAAATTACTACAGAGATTAATTAATTAATTTATTTATTTATTTATTAATTAATGTGGAAATAAATGAATGAAAACTGCTCATTTTCATAAAGTTTGCTAATAATTCTAGATGGTACTGTATATAGTATACGCTAAATACATATATCATATTTCTACTAATCTATCATATTTAACTATTCTCTTTTTCAAGCCAAGTTCTTTTACAAAATGTCAACATTACATAAATCTAATCTCTTCAATTTACATGAACCATATTAGATGAGTAACTGTTACTGTCAGCTGTGTGTTCTTTGCTTTGAGAGCTGAGCCTTGGAGAGATGAACCATGGTGATGGAGGTGTGGTTCTGACTGCAAGCACACAACCTCATCTGCGTTTTTACCAGTTATATATGAATACTTTTTTTCATTATTTTGCTTCAACCATTGTAATACTGCTCTGAGTGATATTATTTTAAAGCAGCTCACCGCTCACCTCAATGGTTGTACACATCAGTCCATTAGGGGAGCTTTGCCTTAAGACAGTATCACCTACATCGAGGCTCCAAAAATCAATAATGTCTAAGTGTCCATTCATCATCCTGCTTCTTGCTAGTCAGATACAGACAAGATTATCTTCCATCACGACTGAATGGCTGCAATCCTCTTGGGGTTAGCAGTCTGCTCACAGTTTATTCTTCACAGGCATTCTCCTATAAACCTCCTTCCAATGTCATCAAAGGATTCTAAATTTCTCTCTCTGAATTCAATGTTTGTTGTATGTCAGATGTAACAGGTCCTCTGTCTTCCAAACAGTTCCACTTTTGAATCATCAGTACACAGAACATTCTCCCAAAAGGTTTGAGTATCATCAAAGTGTGTTTTGGCAAAATTCAGATGAGCCTTAATGTTCTTCTGGGTTAGCAGTGGTTTTCACCTCACCACACTTCCATGGATGCCATTTTGCCCAGTGTCTTTCTGATAGTGGAGTCATGAACACTGACCTTTATTGATGCAAGAGAGGCCTGTAGGTCCTTTTATGTTGTCCTTGGCTCTGTTGTGATTTGCTGTAGGAGTCTTTGCTGTGCTTCTGGAGGAATTTTCGAAGGTCGGCCACTTCTGAGTTCACTACTATGCTGAGTTTATCCATTTGTAGATGAAGGGTATCACAGTAGATCTTTACAGTCCCAGAGCCTTTGAAATCGCCCTGTAACCCTTCCCAGACTGATGTATTTAAATCACCTTCTTCCTCATCATTTCTGGAATTTCTTTCAATTTCAGCATAGGGTAAGACCTTTTAACCAAGTTCACTGTTGAAAACGTTCTATGTGAGTGTTGATTTGATTGAACAGGGTTTGCAGTAATTAGGCCTGGTTGCGTCTAGTCCAGCTGAACCGTATAGATTTGGGGAATTAGTAACTATGGGGCAAATACATTTCCACACAGGCCCAGTTAGTATCCAATAACATTTTTCAATAAATCAATAAAAAAATTATCATTTAAAAACTGCATTTTGTTTTTATTTATGTTGTCTTTGTTTTATCTTAGATTTTGTTTTAATTTTGGAAACAATTTAGAATGAGATAAAAATAAATAAATAAATAAACAAATAACCTAAGAAATCAGACAAATACTTTTTCACAGCACTGTAATTTTATGGTCAATAGACAAGTAAATATTTAAGCTAAAAAAAAATAAAAACAAAACCTGCTTCTATATTGTCCAGCAACAAATACAGTGGTGTGAAAAAGTGTTTGCCCCCTTCCTCATTTCCTGTTCCTTTGTATGTTTGTCACACTTAAGTGTTTCGGAACATCAAACCAATTTAAACAATAGTCAAGGACAACGCAAGTAAACACAAAATGCAACTTGTAAATGAAGGTGTTTATTATTAAAGGTGAAAAAAAATCCAAACCATCATGGCCCTGTGTGAAAAAGTGATTGCCCCCCTAAACCTAATAACTGGTTGGGCCACCCTTAGCAGCAACAACTGCAACCAAGCGTTTGCGATAATGTGCAATGAGGCTTTTACAGCGTCCTGGAG
>JAFFST010050770.1:43642-58275 GCA_022414735.1 Noturus placidus | reverse complement strand
TTGGATTTTTTTTTCACCTTTAATAATAAACACCTTCATTTACAAATTGCATTTTGTGTTTACTTGTGTTGTCCTTGACTATTCTTTAAATTGGTTTGATGTTCCGAAACACTTAAGTGTGACAAACATGCAAAGGAACAGGAAATGAGGAAGGGGGCAAACACTTTTTCACACCACTGTAGGAATTTGATAGTGGACACTCCTAGAGTACAGTTGGCTAATTAAAACAAACATTGGTAGTCTCTAATAACAATGTAGTTCAAATTAAAGCTCTCTGAATGGAGAATAAAAGAGCGAATAAATTCCTGATCTGACAACATGCTCTTGTTTTTGATATTTTCATATTTTGAATTATGTACCTTCTTTAGTGCTCTCATTGTAATACTCATGTCCTTTTTGACAAAACTGGCTTTCTGCTGGGGAAGTGAAACCAGCTGAAAACTCCAGCTTCCTCAGACATGAGTTATTGTGGTGTCACATGTTTCAAGCTGGTATTCATAGACCAGGCTCAAAAACAGGATGCTCAACACCAGATGCTCAATTCCGTCAGAGCTCCAGAGATACAAATGTATACAAACAAGTGATAGATTAAAGGGGGAAAGTAGTGACACTTATGAACCAGCTGATTTTGCTGGTTTGTGTCCACACATAGATGGAAGGCCCACAGCAACACACACACACACACACACACACACACACACACACACACACACACACACACATGTCCTTCTGGTCCTATACCACAGAATAACTACTTTAGTACAAATTGCTGAAAAAGTTAATGCTGGTTATGATAGAAAGGGGCCAGAACACACGGTGTATCGCAGCTTGCTGACTGGTCAGAGTGTCCATGCTGAACCTGTCCACCACCCAAAGCGCCTACAATGGGCACATGAGCATTAGAACAAAACCATGGAGCAATGGAAAAAGGTGGTTTGCTCTGATGAATCACATTTTCTTTTTACATCATGTGGACGGCCAGGTGCATGTGTGTCGTTTACCTGGGGACGAGATCACGCACTAAAGGAAGAAGGAAAGCCGGCAGAGGCAGTGTGATGCTCTGGGCAATGTTCTACTGGGAAACCTTAAGTGCTGGCATTCATGTGGATGTTACTTTGACACTTATCACCTACACATACATTGATCAGAGTGGTCTGATGGTGTCCATGTCTCAATGGTAGCACAAGAGGGATAAACACAATATTTGGCACGCGATTTTAATTTTATGTGTGTGTGTGTGTGTGTGTGTGTGTGTGTGTGTGTGTGTGTGTGTGTGTGTGTGTAAAGACCACGCATCGATTAAGGAAGAAGAAACTGCATAATCAGCTCTTAATCAAACGGGTCCTGTATTTGCTGCAAAAGCTTTATTTTTCTTTGTTTAATAATTAAATAAAACACGATAGCAATTAAATATAGAATATTTAAAGTGAGTTAGTCATACAATAGTATTTTGAGTGGGGGGGGGTATTTTTTTCACAGTTAAAAAAAAATACTGGAAAATATACGCCATAAGCGGAATTGGAAAGCCCTGATTTAGCGTTTCTGTGGTAACCGAAAAGAACCCGCCTTCCGGCGCGTGTCATTAGCTAGATTTGTCACACGTTTTATTCTGATTGGTTCACAAAGCCGCCACTTACTGTAAATTATTCTGACCAAAGCGGTTGCCTGATCTTGATAATGTAGGTTATGTAGAGTGCTGCAGAGCGGCTAGAAGATAAAGACGGCAGGAAATCCTACCCATGTTACCGTGATTTCTTTGTTGGCATCGGGGGAAAATAGGCGCGACGTGTGATGAGATGGTAAGGTTGAAACCCGAATAAGCTAATAGCCTGACAGAACTGTTTTCTAATTGTAAAACGCTATCGCTGAAGTGAGAGAGAAAGCGGGTGGTTGGTCATATTTTCCACTGTTTAATACCGCTGCGTGTAAACGCTCCAGTTCCCTGCTCACTAAACTCAATGAGATTAATAATTTATATAGCGCTTTTTACAATGGTACATTGTCTCAAAGCAGCTTTACAGAAATATCATTTTTACATTTACAAGCGACTTACTAATGAGATCACATTCACACACCAATGGTAGCAGAGCTGCCAGCTTGCCATTGGGGGCAACTTAGGGTTCAGTGTCTTGCCCAAGGACACTTCGGCATGGGATTCGAACCGCCAACCCCACGGTTGGTGGATTAGTGGACAACCCGCTCTACCGACTGAGCCACAGCCGCCCGATTAAAGCATGGGGCGAGTATTCAGTATTCAGCACTAAACTGCTGGACCTGAAGTTAGACTGGACGTGTAATGTTGTGTCTCTGTAAGCAGGCCTTACTCCATTCATACCAGTTACATTAGAAGGAAGTTTTCCTGCTGTGGACATTTACTCGACACAGTCACTTGTTTTTTGTGTGTCTGATCAGTTCAGCAGAACTTCTGCATAATATCCACTGACTACATCTGAGAAAGGGATATGCTGTGGGTGAGAACTCGTACTCCTGCACATATCCTGTAATATCAGGCACTCCTTCATCTTCAGTAAGGCTTCATCCAGCTTGGGTTCATGGTGAAACCAGAATCCATCCCAGGAACACTGAATATACCTTGAATGGGATACCAGTCCATAGCAGTACAACATACATACATAAATGCATACACACACACACTCATACATACATACATACATACATACATATACGCACACACATGCATACATATACACACATGCATACGCATACATACATATACCCCCACACACATACACAAGCACATACATACATATACGCACACACATGCATACATATACCCCCCCACACACATACACAAGCACATACATACATATACGCACACACATGCATACATATACCCCCCCACACACATACACAAGCACATACATACATATACGCACACACATGCATACATATACCCCCCCACACACATACACAAGCACATACATACATATACGCACACACATGCATACATATACCCCCCCACACACATACACAAGCACATACATACATATACGCACACACATGCATACATATACCCCCCCACACACATACACAAGCACATACATACATATACGCACACACATGCATACATATACCCCCCCACACACATACACAAGCACATACATACATATACGCACACACATGCATACATATACCCCCCCACACACATACACAAGCACATACATACATATACGCACACACATGCATACATATACCCCCCCACACACATACACAAGCACATACATACATATACGCACACACATGCATACATATACCCCCCCACACACATACACAAGCACATACATACATATACGCATAAACATGCATACATATACACACATGCATACAAACACACACAAACACATTCATACACATACATACGTGTACCCAAACACTTGCACACGCACACACATACATACATAAATATACACACGCATGCATACAAACGCACACAAACACATGCACTCACATACACACATATAACCATACACACATATACACACACATGCATACATATACCCACACACATGCGCGCACACACATACATACATACAAACATACGGACACATTTATTCACACCTAAAGGCAATTTAGCATAGCCAATCAAATTACAGGCTTAAATTATCTGATGTCCCACTGTGCGTCCTAACCCTGCTTTAAGTTAACTGTAATTTAGTTTAGAAATGGGGTTGAATTCTGATTTCAACTGAAATCCAGTATTTGAATTAACTGGTTTAATTTGGTTTGCTGTTCCTTGAACTTTTATTTTGCCTGGAACGGACAGGTTTGTTCATATTTGATATGGCAGATATTTACTGTCTTTTCTCAAGATCGGCCTGACAGATTTAATTATTTATGGCCATAAACACAGTTGGGGTCATCAGTATATATAGGTTCCCGTTAAAATCAGGACTTCTGTAAATAAATAATCCTTAAAGCAGTATCAGTCAGACGGAAATAGCTCTGTTTTTCCTCTTCTGGCATTTCTTTTCTGGGAATATTCACTCCGTTTGCAGTTTACATATTTTAATAATATCATTTTAATGTTACAAAATGAACACAAGACAGGTTTTACAAAGCAGTAAAAGAAAACCGGTACAAAAATAATGCATTATATAAAGGGACAGTTGACAAAGAACAGTCTTTGACTAGGGTTATGGTGTTTTTGGCTTATTTGGACCTTGTTTGACTTTTCCTTTCTGCATACAACGCTTCTTCTTCCCTTCATTGAAGTTAATCCTACAGAAATCAAAAGGTTAAATGGTTTCATTACTCAGTGTGTACTCAGTGCAGTACCACAAGACAGTTACATTACTCTCAAATGTCTTTGTAGCACATGGTATTAGTATATCTTTGTGCTTGTCATTTAGAAATTACATTTTAATCATGTAATGAACATTCTCAATTAAGTGTATTTTGCTCATAGAGACAATGCTATATTTCTTTGCTCTGGAACCCTTTTGTAGTAACTTTGCTGTTACATGTTTCTCCATTCAACCATTTTTCCACGTAAATTGCTTGATAGTGTAACTGTAGTATAGAGTCTACAGTTTGTAAATAATAGTTTGTACTGGTTTCTAATTAATTTAATTTATCAATTTGTATAGCGCTTTTTACAATGGCACATTGTCTCAAAGCAGCTTTACAGAAATATCATTTTACATATTTTACATTTACAAGCTACCGTATTTTCCGCACTATAAGGCGCACCTAAAAGCCTTAAATTTTCTCAAAACTCGGCCGTGTGCCTAATAATCCGGTGCGCCTTATGTGTGGACTGAGTTCCAAAATCTGTTGTGCGACTTTGGTTGGCGTAACAACCGTATGCACCTAATAACACGGTGCGCCTTATGTATTGGTCAAGTACAGAAATACACTCCGTAATTGAGACTGCGCCTTATAATCCGGTGCACCTTGTAGTGAGGAAAATACGGTACTTACTAATGAGAGCATATTCGCACACCAATGGTAGCAGAGCTTCCATGCAAGGTGCTAGCTTGCCATCGGGGGCAACTTAGGGTTCAGTGTCTTGCCCAAGGACACTTCGGCATGGGATCACCCGGGCCGGGATTCGAACCACCAACCCCATGATTAGTGGATTAGTGGACAACCCGCTCTACCAACTGAGCCACAGTTGGTACAGTCCCTAATGACATGCTACTGACATGCTACTGTAACCACATAATCCATCCAAAATCTTTCTGTTGTCCCATTCAGTTAGCGTGCACTGTTCTGTGGACTTATTGTCCTGTGTGTTTATTTTTGTATAAAAGTCTTATAGAAACAATAAAACTCAAGATTGAATTAAATCTTATCTGCAAAAGGGTCCAGGTTTTCATTCCAGTAAAATAGAAATGTACGCTAAACCTGACCAGATCACTGTAACCAGGTGTTACTTCTGCTTGGTTGGATTAAAAACCTGCAGTCACTCTGACTGCTTTGTGAATTCAATTGAAGTCCCCTGGTCTAGGGCAGGTTTTGTGAGACAGGTGCATGCAGATTTCTTACTCTGACACTAGGTGGCAGTGTTCACCATATTCAATTGTCGATGCACTCACTATCCAGTTTATTAGTTTTATGACAAGACTAGTAGTATTATTCCTATATGGAAAGAAGTCTTCTTGTATGTATGTATGTATAAATAGGGGAAACGTGTGATTTCTACAAAAAAATCTATATTTATATAATCACTTACTATAATAACTTATCATTATTACATCCTACTACGTTTTGTTTTTAACATTCACTTTGATAATGAAACAGGACAGATATTCTTATATTATGATTGTTAACAGTTAACAGCAGGATTGGAAGTATTAGATCTGAACACTGAGGAAGGGAAACAGGATGATTATCTCAAAATGCTTGTGGTTAAATCAAGACCCATTGTCTCTTACTAATCTCAGCATTTCCCGTGCCTGATACAGTCACACTAGTGCAACACACTCTAAAAGATTTACAGCTTATAACCCCACTAATATTTGGTCAGTGGTGTTTCTATGGTGGTCTCTTTCCACTGATGGATAGAGTACAAGGGGGAATGATATTCTGCATAGCTAAAATGTACACCTAGCATGCAGGATATATGGTACACCTGATGAAATGACAAATGACTTTAGCTTCACTGTTGGGTACCTGATGTGTAACTACACAGTATATGATGTCTCAGAAACATGCCAATATAGGACATGCCTGAACATTTAATTGGCAATTTATGTTTTTCATGACTTAAATTATATACTTTTTAAAACATTTTTAGTAATGTAAGATACATAATAATTACATATTTTCATATCTGTGATGGACTCTTTGACCATTTTATTTATATTCATTGTGAAAACGGTTAAAAATATACTTGTTTAGAGAAATATCTTTGTAAAGTTTACGTACCACTTCCAACATTGCTGCAGCATCTTCCCTTGTTTGGAATTTCGAGCCAGACAAACAGATGTACTCCCCATTTTGATGCTAGGATTGAGATCATCAGATTATCAGGAAAAACCAAAGTGGCCAGTTAAGGTTTTGGCTTGTTAATCACATCATTAAATTTCTGTAGGGGTAATTTAGCAAGAGCTTAGCAAGAATGCTCTTTCAGTACAAACCAGAACTTATCATTACCATATAGCACACACACATTGGTAACATGGCATCCTTTTAACAATTGGGCATACTTACATGATCTGAACTTTATAGCAATGAGGCCCTGCATCAATCACGTTGAAGTCTGTCATGCTTCTCCATAATACAGCATTACTCTCTACGATGCACATACATTTCTCCCGAATGTATACTGCTCCTGTCTTCTTATCTATAAACATAAAGAGAAACAACATTGGGTTAAGCAAACTTGTGAAGTGTTTATAGAAGTGCAAAGAGAGGACTGTACCTTTGAGGAGGTTTATGCAAAGGAGAAACAGCAGCGGAGTTAAAGTCTTTTGCACTCTCCTGAAAGCCATGTTAGTTGCAGTTTCAGTAAAGGAATATTTGTGCGTGGTTTTGCTGCGAGAGGAATGTTTCTCTCTTTGGAATCACTTCTCTTTTTTTTTTTCCTGCCTGCCCATATTTAGCCAGAACAGTGTCTGAACAGGATTTCTTGTCTCCTCCTCCTGCTCCTGAAATATTTTTTGAGAAACATGAAATCACTGTTTGCTTGTTAAATATTAACCCAAAGGCAGTCCTACTTGATAAGTGAAACACTGCCTTTGCAAAACAGAAATGACAAAAATAAAGATGGTTCACATTAAAGTGCACCTATTATGGTTTTGAAACATGCCCAATTTTGTTTTAAATGTCTGATCCAATAGATTTACATGCATCTAAGGTCAAAAAACATTTTAATGTGCTCATAATTTAAATTGCTGCATTACCCCCCCCCCGTCACAAACGTCTTGTTAAATGATTCGTTCTAAACTCCTCCTTTCAGAGAGCATACTCTGCTTTGATTGGTCAGATGTCCCAATCTGTTATGACTGGTCTACTGCTGCCAGCGTGTGTCGAAAAGGAAACGCCCACTACCATAACGAGTTTCAGCTCCATCCGAAAAAAAAAAAATTAAGACCAGAGGCGAGCTTTTTCTTTCAAACCTACCTAGGTTTGTGTAGGAAGTAAGTCTGGAATTCCTGACGACTTTTTTCTGCTGTTCAGAATCGCGTACTTCTTTTGGGAGTCAATAACTCAATTTGTCGTGCGCTTAGATTTTTGAGACTTTTTTACATTCACAAACAGCTACATAACATTACATGAGATGTAATATTTGAAAAACCATAATAGGTGCACTTTAAGGTAACTAAATCACAGTTACATAATCTGCTATATTTAGTAAAAAAAAATATTTTTTTGAAGTCAGTTTTCAAAACACCAGGCAGCAATAACAAAAGCATTAAAATTGTGGAAAAATTACTGTAACCCAGAAAATAGAATTGTGGAGAGTGAGACAGCTTCTCTGGGCAGTGTATGAGCAGTTTGTCTTCCTAAAGTCATGCCAATATGTGGATTGGTTACTCTAAATTGCTAGAATGTGTGAACATGTGTGATACCCTAGACATATGTTGATAGACTAGAGTCCCATCCAGGGTGTATTACAGCCTTTGAACAAGTCCACCCTTTATAAATCCGTAACTGAAAATGAATACATTAATGAATTAACAAACAGTAGTATGATCCGAGCTTTCTGAAGCTGGAAGATTACATTATAACCAGTTCTTCACTCACTGTTGATTATTTGTTGTGAAATGCATGCATTAATAATGAAGTTCGAAAAAATAAACAAGACTCTTTTGCTTAAGTTTTTTAATTTATTATAAAACTTAGTGAAAAAATGTAATAACATGACTTTTTTTATTTAAAAAAAAAAGTATAAACAATGTGCAAAATATGTTTGAATGCTTTCATAAATCCTACTAAAACTGTTAAAGAAAAGTTGACCTTTTCTATGGATTATGCAGCAAGACAGTGATATTAGGAGTGCTACTGTATGGTAACCTAGTTATGATGGGGCCAGCCCTTCATATACACTTTGTCAACAGCCACACTGCTACAAATAGCTTGTACGAACTGAATGTGTCGAAGGTCCTGGTGCTGCACTGCTTATCTTTTGACCGTCTTTGATTTGGCACGCTGCTTCTTTTGACGCCGTGGTCTGAGTCTTCCCTTGCATGTCTTCCCATTTTTGCCCTCCTCCAGTTTTCTTTAAAAGAAATCAAGGCAATGAATCACTTAAATAAAAGAGCATGTAAAGTACAAAATATCCTTGCACAAGGATTCGTGTCCTGAGCTTGTGTTCCACAATTTACATGTTGTAACACTACAAAATGTAGAGAGGTTTATTGAGGGTGAATATTTATGCAAGACGCTGTAGTTACTTGGTGTAACGCTTACCTGTGCCAGCATTTCAACAGTCTTTTGCCTTGAGGTCCATGAGGACTTAGACACACTTTTCGGTTGTCCTTTTTCAGAATCACTCTACATTATAAAACACACATTTTAAAACTCAGAGGAGCACTAAATAGGTTCTCTGAGCAAACATTGGATTAGTCTCGGGTCAATGTTACTCACATGATCTCATCTCTCATACAGCCAAGTCTTTTTAAGGTGACAGTAAAATCTGAAAATGGTCCCCAGACTCCGTTGCTGGACTTTAGACAGACGCAGCGGTTCGGAACATGCTGAGTCTCTGCCCTCTGAACTGCATTAAAGAAACATGCCATAATTACATTTCTTATAGCTTTTGGTCTTTTCTGCAATAGATATAATCAATATAATTAATATTGAAATTTATTACAAATGGATTGGTCACATATTTACAAGATATCCTAAAAGCCTTTTTCTTAATATAATATAAGTTTCAAAAAGCTGTGAGAAACTCACCTGTGAAGTGGATACAGATTCCCAGAACCAGAAAAGCAGGGAAAGTGTGTAGTGTGGACTTCATTGTAACAATGCCAGCATTTTGCTCTGGGTTGCTTTTAAATACCGTGAGTGGGATTTCCCAGCACTTTTGCCACTCCCTGGAAATTACACTACAGGGATTTATAAGAAATGGGATTGCTCTAGAGAGCCTTGAAAACGGGAGCAATGTCATCAATTTTTAAAAGAGGCCTATGTTTATAAACTATGAGAATCTAGAGTAGAACTGCAAAAAATGTAGATTTTTATTATCAGTTATTCATAAAAACGCATCAAGAAATAATCTTTTAATCTACTTAAATGGCAGAGATAAACTACAGGGAATAATGCCAGAGCTATATCTTCCTGCTGTTCTTGTGTGCTTTCTCACTGAAGCAAAGCACTGTTGAGACTGGCCAGTACCTGGATGGGAGACCACCTGGGGAAATCTAAGGTTACTGCTGGAAGTGGTGTTAGCAGGGGGTGCTCACCCTGTGGTCTGTGTGGGGTCTAATGCTCCAGTATAGTGATGGGGACACTATACTGTAAAAACAGCACCGTCTTTCTACTCCAGGGGTCTTCAACATTTTCCAGACCAAGGACCCCCAAACTGACCGCGAGATGGAGTGGGGACCCCCCTAATTATATATATTGTATGAAATTCTGTTATATCAAACTGGTACCAAAACATTTGCGACCCCCATGCAGTACCTCCGTGGACCCCCTAGGGGTCGCGGACCCACTGTTGAAGACCTCCGTTCTACTCTATTCACTAATCCAGCTCACATTTTATCTGACAGACCCACAAACAAACCAACAAGGTTTAAATTTCCTCTTTGTTTCGTTTGGGAACATACAGCGGCAGCACGGCTGACAGCACTAAGGAGTTGCTGCCTAAAAAATTCAACATCAGATATATAGAACTATTGTATTTTACCCAACTGTCACAGCACACACAACAGTCATTTGCAAAATAATGCAAAGGTAAGATGGGTACATTCAGGAAAAATGACCAACTTGTATAACCGCCAAGAAAGCATCCTAGAGAGTGTGTTGATATCCAGATAGCATGCGCTGAAGTAAGCAAATGTGTTTGTAAAAAGCACTACTAGTGTTAATTCTATTCATGCTGGAAAGACATCACTGATGCGTTGACATTGTACCATACCAAGGCTATAATACCTGTCGAAACAATCAATAAAGTGGGTTTTAACTGACTTCTAAAAATAGTTGATTGAACGGAAGTCCAGAAAGGCTTTCTTTCCTTTTTTCTGTTCTCAAGATAACAAAGGTGGTTTTCTCAAGATAACGACTTATTTTTCTTGGGATCTCATGATAACAAAAGTTGTTTTCTCGAGATCAGGACTTTGTCGGAAAAATGTCGAAATGCATTACTGGGCATACATATAATACATCAGGGAGCACCTTAACAAAAAGTAATTGGTCAGTGGTAGAATTATGGCCTTACAGCTTTGAGGTTCTGGGTTGGATCCTGAGCTCAGGTGACTGTGATGTTCAACTATATTTTTTTCCAAATTTCCCCTTAGTGATCAAAAACAAACAACGTACTAAGTAACTATGGATGCAGACTAGTCCCTAGGCAGTGAAACTGAGCACCTGTTCAGGATCACTATAGTGTTCACTACCTTCTCAAGTGACTGACCCCAATTAGTAAAAATAAGGCTGGGAAATTTGGCGAAAAAAAAACATAGTCAATCGCCACACAGTCACCTGAGCACATGATCAAACCTGCATCCTCAAGGCTGTGATGTCAGAATTCTACCACTGTACTTTCTCTTAAGGTGATCACTGGTATCGTATTTATACCTAATAATGCATTTTCTCATATAAAATAAGTAATGATCTTGAAAAAACAACTTTTGTTATCTTGAGAGCACAAGAAGAAAAAAGTTGCATGGCCTTTCTGGACTTTCATATGAACCAGACTTACTGAGTCATTTCTCAGGTGTCCACAGAATGTTACAGAGAAGTGCAATAAAAACCAAAACAATGAAACCTGAATAGCTTATTTTTAAATGATGAATAAAAAATGTAACTCATGTATTCAGTATTTATATATCAAATATTCTCTCACCTGTCATTCACCTTTACATTTCTTGCACTTTTAAAGACTGAATACATTAGTGGTCATGGTGATGTGCTTTTTATTTACTTGATTTATTTGCTTAATCTTCTAGATTTATTTATTTTAGAACTAACGGTTTATGTTTGGTTGAGAAGTGTACTTTATTTCAAATTAGTTTGTAAAGGTACTTTGGCTGAAGGGGTCTCTGTTCTACTGTGCTATTTTGCTTTGAGTTTCCTTCTAAAGCTGCATATTTTCATCAATAGGGAATTTAATTCATTTGTTGTGTTCAGTAACTTGCAAAATAAGCTTAAAAAACAAGACTGAAAAATTATCACGATAATACCGGGAAGCGTGATCCATCCTGAAAAAATCATAATTTTGCCAGACTGGCCCAGCCCAACTGTTTTAGTATATTAATTTCACTCACCAAGTTTTCAGGTGCACTTATTTTTAATAATTGTGTACACTGATGTGATCTTATGAAAGGCATATCTGCTTTTCGTATGCAGCGTTATAACAGACCTTTACTGTTTGGAGTTGATTGATCAGCGTTTCATTTTTTCCTTTTTTCTTTCTTCATTTATTCCTTTTTTTAACTTATTTTGTATCACTATCACCTTCACATAAACTCGAAACAATATAAAACATTTTTTTTTACTCAGTTCAGTCTGACTGCTCTATTTTCTATGGAAGAACCATGTGAAATCAGTTGATCTAGTTTTTTTTTTTTTGGTGTGTGTGTACTGTATATTCTGTACATCTGCATTTGCAATGTTGGGCTTGAGAACAGGTTTGTGACACAATACTGCTCTACTTAATTGATTATTCTGACTAATCTTTGCAACTGTAATCTAGTTCTTTTTGTATTTGGATGAGTGATCTTGGAGATCAGTTAAAAAAAAAAAAAAAAAACAACCTCTGAGATGAAATGTCAAGACATGCCAGTTCAAGCTCGCTTGTTGTGACATGACTAAAGGTGTAAACTCCAAGAGGTTTTCCCCCGCCTAATCTCTGGCATTTACTTTCACTTGATTGAGATCCTGAAGGCACTGAATGAAACAATACGGCAGTGTTTTAGCTAAACAATGAATCATTGTTGTCTTTGTGTTTTCTATACTTTCATTAAATAATCTCTCTCACTCACTCCATCCAGTTGAGAAGATAACGGAAATCTCCCATCATGAATCCTGCTCAGATCCCCTTTGTCAGAGTGAATGAAGAGAAAGTCATTTCAAAGTGAGTTCAACTCTGAGTTCAGCTCTTAGTTTTGAGCATCTCTGATGTGCTGTCCAAAATTCAGACTGCTTGTTTATTTGTGTTTTTTGTTTTTTTATCCTTATTTAAGGTCAGAGCTGTTGTCCCTTTTAAAGACCTATAATTGCTACCGTGAAGGAAAGAGTATTCCACTCCGCCTCCGAGAGGTATGTGCAAACTCTTGCAAACAGTTATCAAGCTAATGTTTACTGTCTTGGTCTTGTGTTTGAGTTCTGTGGGAAAGGCTATTTGTGAATAAGTTTCAGGAAGTAGTTTAGCTCATACAATGGATATAAAAAAAAAGTCCCTGTTAAAACAGCAGGTTATTGTGATGTCGAAAAATATCCACCTTTTAATGTTAAAATTACAACCCGTGCAATGTCATTGAAAACCAAACCTGACACATTTCAGAGAAAAGAAAAACTTAGAATAACCTAATTGCATAAGTGTTCACACCTTGCAATCGAATGCAAGCAAGAAGATGACAGAAAAATCCTACAAGAACAGCTGAGATTTATTTGGAGTTAATAGTCACCTCAGTTGAAGACAGGTGTGTACTAACTATTATTTCACATGAGCTTAATTCTTAACACACCCACATACACAGTTATAAAAGGGTGTGCACACTTATGTACTAAAGGCTATTCGAAGTTATTTATTTATTTATTTGTTTGTTTTTGTTGTGTTTTTTAACCTTTTTATTTCTCTGAAATGTGTTCCTTTGGTTTTACAATACAATATTACAATACAATAACATTTGTTACATGTTGTAATTTTTACATTAAAGATGGAAATGTTTTGATATGTTTTATCTTTTTTTACAGTGTTATAATGTGTTATAACAACTAGCCTTATACATTATAACTGGCCTTGTACAGTAATATACCTAAATGATTACATTTTGTGTACAGTTTGCGAAATGTCAAAATGTTAGCCACAGTATATTACTCAAGATTCTCAAGATTATATTTGTAAGACATGTTGCTAACTTCAGCGATAGTATTATCGAAGTCTTTTTAGCTGAACGATGAAGCGGAGTGGATTCTTGATCTGGACATGACCCTATCGTGGAATTTGCAGTTTATACTTTCTTCCCAATCGCTTAATAATACTTTATATGTGGATCATTAACAGCATACTCAGTATGCAGTATGCAATAACAGTATACTCAGGCAGACAGGAAATGTTGTTCAATACTGCAGGCAACAAGTAAATCCACTGGAACGAACAGGCTCAAACATGCTATGGCGTGAGTAAATTCCTGTGTACAAAGCAATATTCATGAAGACAAGGTTTGCCAAGGTTGATGTGGAAGAACTTGAGCCCCCACCTCAACCCCACTGAACACCTTTGGAATGATCTGGTATATTGACTATGGCTCAGGTCTGTTTGCCCCACATCGGTGCTCGAACCCACTAATGTTCTTGTGGCTGAATGAGCACAAATCCCCACAGCCACACTGAGTTTATTATAACAGAAAAGGGGGACAAACTCTGAAATGTGATATTCAATAAGAGCATATGATTGGGATAGTTAGGTGTCCACATATTTTTGGCCATATGCTGTATTTGTGTACTGTGTAAACTTTTTGTGCTGTAAAAAAAGATCTGCAGCGGTCTACACACTGCACTACAGAGTGTAGACAGAGTTTACTAATATAAATACAGAGTTTACTAATATAAATATATAATATGGCTATATACAGTGGTGTGAAAAAGTGTTTGCCCCCTTCCTCATTTCCTGTTCCTTTGCATGTTTGTCACACTTAAGTGTTTCGGAACATCAAACCAATTTAAACAATAGTCAAGGACAACACAAGTAAACACAAAATGCAATTTATAAATGAAGGTGTTTATTATTAAAGGTGAAAAAAAATCCAAACCATCATGGCCCTGTGTGAAAAAGT